>CABFVX010002241.1:35432-62939 GCA_902151425.1 Timema shepardi | reverse complement strand
AGAATTTAATTTTCTTCACATGATGACCTCAAAATTTCTTGAATATCTGTCAAGGTTGTCCTGGAATTTAATGACAACTTTTCTTTCCATTAAAAAAGTTTCTCGTCTAATGTCGCTATGTTCATGATGGATTTTCAACAACTGTTGATATCACCATGTGTAGAAAATTAAACTTTTATGTTTGTATTGGAGCAATATTTGATTTATTTTGGCCCAAAAAAAGTTTTTCCAAAATGCGTCCCCTTCCGTCCCACTTTTAAGTTTTTTTAAATGACCTAGTGGTCTAGGGGTAAGGTGTCATAGACTCATATACTTCTGTACTAGAGGTCTGGGTTTCAATCCTCGGTCCCGGCACGGATTTATCTGATTGCCAAACTCTTCCTTAACCTCTGACAAGACGTGTATTAATCACAACTTGGGAATGTGGGGAATGCCAGGCCTCCACCGTGGTTCGGATTCCACGTTAAACTGTAGGTCCTCCATTTCATCTCGCAATCATCCTACCATTAAACATTACTATTATTATTATTATTAGCACCGCGTCTTACTACCCGTTCGTGTTATACGCACCCCATTACACATTAACGTAAGTGCGTACAACTCGAACCGGTAGTAATAGGTGGTGCTAGTAATAATAGTTTGTTTAAAGGGGGGGGGGGGGTATTTTGTAGAGAGGGCATTGGCTCTAATTGGGGCTTTTCCACCATTCTCCATTCAAAGATCGCAAATAATTTTAATAAAAGCTTAAAACTATAATACAGAGCACTGAAGATGTGTCAAATGCATAAACTTTCTATAGGCTATCTTAAAGCCAAATTTACAGAAGTCCTCTAAAATTTCCAATTGCAAAAAGTAGAGAAATACTGTGTTAGATACATGTATCCTCCTACCGCCTTATGCAATATATGGATAATTATTAACACCGTGTCTTACTATCCGTACTATATTATTATATACCTATTATACATCACTTTACCTATCGGTTCACAAAGCTATTATTATATATAATAAAATGACTTATTGCTTAATGCCCTAGGAATTAATGAAAACCTTTCGGGAAATACAGTATAGTAATGAAAGTGTTAGGGAAGGAAGCCACCCTGAAAGTATAGTTTGGTTAGGCCTCACAGTGGTCCCAAATCCCCAAAACGTGGCCAAAATATGATGGCCTTCTTCAATCTGAACAAAAATTGGTAAAATATGGTTTTCTATTTCGCTGATTATGAATCAAAGTCAAAATTACAAAAAACAAAGTGGCGGATCCAATATGGTGGATATATTTATATTAAAAAATATCGGATTTAAACAAAACTAGTTATGTAGGGATTATAGAGTTTGCCGAATAAGAATATACAGTTAAAACTACAAACATAATATGTTAAACTTTTTTTAAAGGTTTAATTGTGTGAATTAAAAATGAAAATGGTTAGTAATAAAGTTGCATTTATTAAATTAAAAAAACTCTACACCATACGCCTACTGGTAACCTCTATGATTTATTAACCACTATCTGAATCCTCGTCAGATGTATCTTCATCCTCATTTGCGTCACGTTTGAAACTTAATGTTGGCATACTAGGGGAAACTAACAAATTCACTGCATCTGGTGTCAAACGTTTGTTAAAAAAAAATTAGTAGTAATTTTCGTGAACTCGAAATATACGGCTAAGATGTTACTAAACGTCACAAGAAAACATCTTCCATGCTTTTTGTTTCGAGAAATTTTCACGAAACCTTTAAATCTATATAATTGAAGCTTCTAGAGCATCTTCAGACATTTGCCCAATCGTTGTAGAGTTTTCAAAAAAAACTGCCGAGCTTTATATTTCCATCATTCGAGCTTCCATACCTACTTTAGGTTGATCAACGACGAGTCTTAATTGTAAACGGGACCCTTTTTACTGTTTTCTGTAATCTTTTTTCCCTCCTTCAGAATGCGCTTGACACTTGTTAGGTCAAGTTTGTATGATAAATGCAAACATCATTTTTTTTAAACGAATCTATTGACAAATTGCAGCCTTATTGGCCTACAAAACCGTGGAGTGACAGTCTCGGATTTTCCCATACAACAATTTCTTCTTCTTCCTCTTTTTTGGATTAACAGCTATGATCTGTAGAGGTACAAGTGAAGTAAATCAGATGTTTGAATCTGATTTTCTTTCATCATCATTATTAAATTTCTTTTCGTACAAACTTTTTCCAGAAGTTCCATCACAACCCCCAATTACAAATCAGTCATATTACAAGGATTTTTAGAAGTCAAACTTTTAATGACGTCATTTATAGTATTTAAAATTCAGTCAACAGTATGATCTAATAAGTCCTGCTGTTTCACTTTAGCACTGCAATTTATTATATCCGATTTAGTTGGATAACATATCTGCAAATACAACCTTGTATAATGGATATGACAAGACATCTTGGGAATGTGGGGAATGCCAGGCCTCCACCGTGGTTCGGATTCCACGTTGAACTGTAGGTCCTCCATTTCATCTCACAATCACCCTACCTCTACCATTACACATTAGCGTAAGTGCGTATAACCCGAACGGGTAGTAAGACGCGGTGCTAATAATAATAATAATAATAATATTTTTTTGTGTCTTCCAAATCGCTTCAGGATTAAGAAAATAAAGTGAAACGTTCACCCATTCATCATATTAAAAAAATGTGTTTTGTTCTTTTAACTTGTTGCCACTTTGTTTTAAACGATTAAACTAAATTGTGACAGAATTTCTTTGTGCTATCTGTTGGTTTATAAAAACAGTGGAACTTCTCAGACACCAGGTGAATTTCAATTTTTTTAAATACTACATCAAGTGTAGACCCGCCTCGGTGGCGTAGTTGGCTAATGCGCTTGTCGTGTTGAGCTCTACTGCTGAGGACGGGGATATCGAGGTTCGAATCTCGGTCGGGTGAACTGGAGGTTTTTTCTTAAATGGTTTTCCACTCTCCCTCCACGCAAATGCGGGTTCGCTTCCTCTAATTCAACCTTTCCAATTCCTAATCTATTAGAGTAATTAGTACTTAAAGCGTATAACCCGAACGGGTAGTAAGACGCGTTGCTAAATATTAATACATCAAGTGTACTATTTAAATTGTCTTTTAGTGTAGTAAAAATTTCCTTTCTGTACAACTGCATTCCTCCAGAGCCTTAAACAAATATATACGTATACTGTTAAATTTTTTACACACATACTAATAACGTTAAAATTATGTCTGAATTTAAAAAAAAATCTTATGAGAACAAATTATAAAATATTAATACATTTAATTTTCCACGTAATACAATAATACCGGGTCAGAGTTCCCACACATTCTTTGGGCCCTATAAACACACAGCCTCGAGGGGCCAAGTAAAATTGTATGAATTGTACAATGGAACTACTTTAATTTTTTTTATAAAAAACTGTAATATAAAAGAGTAAACAAAATTAAGCTTAAAACTTATCACTGTTTGTAAACTAGACATTTTTTCATTGAATTAAATTAAATTTCACGATCATTCATATAAATTAACTAGCTCTGTTAAGGTGCACTTGCACATTACAGTTTACAAATTTTAATTACAATTAGTGGCAGCCAACGTTTGCTGATTTTATTAAATTATAGTATTATCTAAATATATGAATTGCTTTTTTTTTAGCGTAAATCCACGTAAATTATAAATACATTCATACATTTTCAAAAGTTACACATATTTTACTTGCGTTTTCATTAAAAAATAAATTCTACGGAACTCCGCACGGACTTTCTCGCTCTCTTGTTTTAAAATGGTGATATTTACTCATGTGAAACGAAATAATATATATTAGCAAACCAAAGTATAAATTGCACTATACTTAAGTAAAACAGTTTTTTGAGTTTTGGTTTTAAATGCTATAACTATATTTTTAAATAATTAATATTCTCACTTTTATGTTTGACTAATAAAAAAGATCGATATTGGGTCCGCAAGGGTCAACACTTCATATAAAAATGTCGACTTCCGGTGAAAATTTTAACATTTTATGAGGTGTTTCACATTTTCAGGTCATCGCATTGCTATTAAATTCCTCATTTTTAAATTTTGACCAATAAAAAATTAAAATATTGACAATTGAGTCTAAAATAAAGGAGATAGATCATTGTTGTGCAAACATTTATTCTAAGAGGTTAAAGGATAAATAACATAAACTTTTTGAAATACTTATATTTAATCACTCTATGGCATTAAAGAATAATTATTCTCTTAGCACTTTAGTAGTATATTTACTATTAAATCTCACAAAATTGTCTTAATATATTTGCCAATATCTCGGTTGATTTTATAAAAATATATTTCAAATAAAAGTTTTTTAGTTTTAATTGTACTACAATTTTGCAATGATACGTTATTTAGTTTTTCAAATAGTTGCAAAGATACGGAAATTTCAGCTTCTGTAAAGTACCCTAAAAGTAATTTTTAGGGAAAATGAAAACAACCATTTTATTTATAATCTTAATCAACGCCCAGATACGATTTTGAGAAAATTGATTTTTTCTCTTTTAACTTTTTATTAATCTACTCTTAATTGTAGGGTTAAACAGACACAGACACACATATGGCAATGCAAAAACCTACTTTTTAGGGTTCGGTAGGTCATAAGATGTCGACATCCACCAACATTTTGGGTCGCAATAATTTACCTTTANATATATATATATATATATATATATATATATATATATATATTGCAAATATGTGGGTATATTTATAATACAAATCTTTTATTTGAAACATATTTTTATAAAACCAATAATTGCATGCATATAGCTTGAACATTATTGGTTTTATAAAAATATGTTTCAAATAAAAGATTTGTATTATAAATATACCCACATATTTGCAATAAGTAATTTAATATCTCAAAAGAGTTACAGAGATATGATTTTAAAAAAACACGAATTTACGCATCAGACCGGAACCCTTAAAGTCATTTTGCCGAAATATTGAGAGTATCAATTTTGTTTGTAATATTTATAAATGTTTAGAAGTGAAATTTAATTAAAATTGTCAAATCCGATTTTGAGAAAATAGATTTTAAATTCTAAAACGACTTTTTTTGTTTCGGGGGTAGGGGGGACATGAAATGTGAACATTCATCAAAATCTCGAGTTTCTTTTACGATCATAATGCTTTCTATACCTGTAAGATGGTGAGAAAGTAAAAAAGGATACTAAATGCGCATATTAAACGTCGTAATTATGTTTTTTTAATGCATATAAAGATACCTACTTTTAGAAGTATCCTCCATTTTTCAAAATTAAAATTTATGCACTTTAAACAAAGTTAGGAATGTTTGAATCGAGCGTTCTTTTCTTAATACTCTTCCACGCCAGGTGTTGCTCGAACAAATGTCACATTTGCACAGAATTATTAGCTTAGGTAGAAGCAGTTGACACCTCAATGCTTCAACTGTGTACCCAGCCCAATGCTCCAAAACTCCAAACTTAAAAAGTTCATTTTCGAGGTTTTGACCACGTTTTTAGTATTTTGGACCATTGTGGGCCTTGATAAAAACAAAGCAACTTCTCTTCCTTTCTTAATATATATAAATAATATTTAGCACCGCGTCTTACTACCCGTCCGGGTTATACGCTTTAAGTACTAATTACTCTAATGGATTAGGAATTGGGAAGGTTGAATTAGAGGAAGTGAACCCGCATTTGCTTGGAGGGAGAGTGGAAAACCATTTAGGAAAACCACTCCCAGTTCACCCGACCGAGATTCGAACCTCGATCTCCCCGTCCTCAGCAGTCGAGCTCAAACACGACAAGCGCGTTAGCCAACTACGCCACTGAGGCGGGTCCTTTTTTAATACAATCTTCAAACTTCATTCACTTTCACAGATAGACTTTGGCTTAAATTTTCGGAAATATTCATTTTTCAATTAGACACAAACAAAGTCAAAATGTAGAGGCTACGTATTTGAAAACATTCTTGATGAAGAAGATATCATATAAAGTAAATGTACCCTCATTTGCGTAGCACAAGAGTGATAAACTATTTAGGAAAACCACCCTCAGTACACACACTCGATATTTTAACTCCGATCTCCCCATCATTGGCTGTACAGTCTATTGCTAGCTGGTATTTACTTGTAGATCTACAGTGATGCATAAATTACGAGTGTCAATTAATTGATAAATTATGTGTGTTATATATTTTTAATCTCAATTCGTTACATAGCAAAATATAGGCTATGTATTATTTAATTAAAAGGCATTACTGACTTTGCACCAACGATAAGTCTTAACTTTAGAGGACAGACACAGAACCTTAGTTGATAGCACGTTTATATAGGGAGCTAGGAGTACTTGGTTCGATCCCAACACGATGTAAAAAGGTTTTTATTGTTGGAATTGTGGCTTTAGCTTACACAGGAATGAATCACCGGCCAAGAGACTGTGTGTTTGATCTAGTTAAGTTAGTTTGTAAGTTGTGAGCTTCATGGTTGTCCTAAGGAATTTCCGCTCATATTTTTTTATCACCTTTACCCTCTCTCCCTTTTATTTTAGAGGATATATTTTCTCAGCGTCTAGTAGTTCATACATATTTCTCGCTTTTAACGTTCTATTTTTCCCCCCTCTCCTAAGAGGTCCCTATAGGGTTGGATGATAGGAATCACGAGTTAAGGGCAGTAGTATTGAAATTTTTATAGAAAATTTTCTTTTGTCAAAATACATCAAATATTTATCCAGTAGAAACATAAGTTTATTTCTATTCACATAATAACCTCAACCTTTCTTAAAAAGTCTCACATCAAATGCTAATATGATCATGACCAATATTAAAATACTGTATAATATGTTTAAGAAATTAAACTCTAAGTATATATAGAACTATAGGTGATTTATTTTGCAAAATAAATAAATAATGGGTTCAATAAAACTGCAAAAACACTTGACTTTTTTTCGCGTCCCCTTTCATCCATCCCGCCTTAAAAGTAGGGGCGGTGGGACACTGGTCTGTGCTCATCAGTTGGTTCAGAAATTGCGCGTTAAATACTCAAAATGAAATAAACTTTTGCTACTACTGTATATTGATTTAAAAGATACATTTCGTCATTATAACAACTGTTGCTTCTATTTTCAACTCCTGTAGTGCGCGTGCGCGGACTATCGAATGTTTTGACACGTGACTCAACCTTGCTTGCTATCTCTCTCCCCACCCCTCTTCTCCCCCCCAATCCCCTCACCATCGCATGAAGTGATAACAACACACTGTAATAATTGTGTCGAAACTTTGTTCCTTTGTTCACAAACAGATAACCACTCGCTGGTGTATCAATATTTAATCATTATGGACAATGTGTCATTAAGTAAGGATTTAGTTTTCGACTAGTTAGTTGCGCCAACTTTACTTTTGAAACCTGCCCCGGTGGTGTAGTTAGCTAACGCGCTAGTTTAATGTTCAGCTAGACTGCCGAGGATGGGGAGATTGAGGTTTGAATCTCACTCAAGTGAACTGGGGGGTGGGGGGGTTCCTAAATGGTTTTCCATTCTCCCACCACGCAAATGCGGGTTCACTCTCTATAGTCAACCTTCTCAATTACTAATCCATTAGAGTAATTAGTACTCAAGCGTATAAACCGAACGGGTAGTAAGACGCGGTGCTAAGTATTATCATTATTATTATTATTATTATCAGAACTTTCTTTATGCATACATTGACCGAGAGTATTATTAGAATCGTTTGATAACACATTTTATTGATAATATAGTATTAGTAAGCAAATAAAAAATATTTCTGAATAGGTACTCCCGCCGTCGATTGGTTATAGTATCCTAAAAGGGGGATTGCTGCAGGGGCATCGTTAAGCATTCTTTACAGCGTTTGAAGACCCTCCCCCACCCCATTGTTATTTTTTACTCCACTCCCTCATTCACAAAGAAAACTTCTTGCTATTTAAAAAGGTATGCAAGACATTTTGAGAGATCTTGATCAACACCAGGTTCGTTTGATATTTTCTTTCTCTCCAACCTTGAACCACAAAGCTTTAATGTGTTCAGAAAACAAGCGTTTATAGACTTTACAAAAAATACTATACCATGTGTTTGTTACAAGGATAATATGTTGGTGATTATAAGATAATCATATTTATAAACTCATATCCCCCTTCTCGCTTCCCGCTTCTCATCAAAGCTGTCCCTACAACTACTCCACTAGGACTACCAATGGCTTGTCGTGGCGTGTTGTCAGGGTAAGCAGAGCGTGTTATAACTGCACTTGTGATATCTTCTCTCCCACTTTGTCCCCATTTGACCAATCATACATTGGCTCTGCAATGTGTACCTCACATAGGAATGTATGTTCGTTGACACTTGATCGATAAGTCTTCTGTGTGATGAGAACACGAGTAGTTCATACTAACTCTGCAACATCCCGTGACACGCCACCGGGTACTACTGTATTTTAAAGAAGATGTTCTGTGTTTTTGTTTCAGTCCCAAATCTCCTCCAAACAGCCCGAATACCGAGCTGTCTACTGAAGATGACCTTAAAGGAGTCTACATCAATTATTGCTACAAGGTAAAAACAACAAAAGACTGTGTAAGAATTAAAGATATAAATTAAACTTGTTAAAAATCATTCTCGCTCTATTTTTGTGCACTGCGTTTTAATATCCGTTCGGGTTACTATGTACTAATTAAACTAAGGAATTAGGAAGGTTTAATTGAGCGAAAGTGCACCCGCATGTGTGCGGAAGGAGAGTGGAAACCCATTTAGGAAAAAACCTCACTGCACCCGGCGGGAATCGAACCCCGATCTCCCCGTCTTCGGCAATCTTGTCTAACACGAGATTAGCGCGTTAGACTACGCGTCCACCGAAGCGAGTATTATTTAGTTAAAAACTTTAAAACTACCCTCTGTGCACCCGATTCGAACCTCGTAAAGCCATCCCTCTTAGGTGTGAACTCCGCACTCTTGAAATATATCTCTCTACTCTCGGGAGGTTCGTTTCAAGAACTGGCTCACATAGGACCTGGTTGAGAACCTCTCCATTGCTACGCAGTTTAAAGAGGAGTTGAGGATATATTTTTCTCTTACAAAAAAAAGTTAAACACGCCAAATTTCTCCACGTCAGTGTGTACTATTCTGCCTCCGGTCATCGCCACAGATCGACCTTCAAACACCAGCGGCACAGTCTCTTGTGTGTGCTTATTAGACTCTCTGAGAATACGAGCTGTCACGACCAATGTACGATGTTGTTAGCGTCTTATCATGAACATTGTGCTTTTATTGTTGGTTTTGTTTTTTTAGCACCGCGTCTTATTACCCGCTTGGATTATACGCCTATGTACTAATTACACCATTGGTTTAGGGATTAGGAGGGTTTAATTGAGAGTAAGTGCACCCGCATTTGCATGGAAGGAGAGTGTAAAACCATTAGGAAAAAACACCCTCTGTACACCCGACTGGGATTGAACCCCGATCTATTCGTCTTCGGCAGTCTAGTCTATAACATGATAGTAGTGCGTTAGACCACGTGGTCACCGAAGCGAGTATTGTGCTGTTGATGATGTCTCGTCCTAACCTGTGCACTGTTGATACACGGTTGGTCATGACCTATGTGTTGATAAATAACGTATTCTCATGAGTCATGACCGATGTGTTGATAAATAACGTCTCGTCTTGACCGTTGCTGTGCTGTTGAATAACGTAGCCCGTCTTGACCGATGTGTTGATAAATAACGTCTTGTCTTGACCGTTGCTGTGCTGTTGAATAACGTAGCCCGTCTTGACCGATGTGTTGATAAATAACGTGAAATGATATTGGTTTGGATTAATCTAAATTATGTAAAAAGTCATGGATGAAGGTAATTTATCTTTAAAGTAATATATGTAGAGTATCCTTTTAAGATTCATCCATAAAAAAACACGCGCTTCTCAGAAATAATGGGTAAAGGATTTCACCTTTAAAATATTTTTATACCATTTTTCCTGTTAAATGAACAACTGCGCTATTTCCTATCAAAAGGAACAACTCCGCAATATTTGACAAATATGGAGTATTTGGAGAAGGCGCCAATTCCCTATACCAATAAGAAGCTAGCCTTCACAAGACCTGTCGCCAGGACTCTTTCTATTAGTTAGATTTTACACTGTTGGTGAGGGGAGAAAAAGGCAAGGGGTGTGTTATATAAAAACTGTTTGTGCGTATCAGCCAGGCATCCAGGATCCAAACATCTACACCGGGATCTCCGCCCACGCACAAGTCAGTCAGAGCCACACACTGGCAGTTACAGTGTAACACGGTATAAAATAACTTACATTAATATCGCAAATGTGCAGTGATATAAAACATTTAATTGGAGTTTGTATAAGTGATTAACAGGTGTCATTTAAATAAGCCGTGTGTGAATAAACAGCCATCAACAGTTCTCTTTCTTACATTTATTAATTATACCGTTATAATTAGTGCTCGACCACGGAGCTATAGACAGCTGGTTAAACGGTATATTTTCCGTACAGTTATGATAGGCGCTCGATCATGGAGCTTTAGACAACCTGTACATCATCACAGCATTATTATATCAGGGAATTAATCCGTAGTGTTTCAATCGACACCCGAAGCGGGGCTATTGATTCTATAGTGTTACAAACGTCTCGTCTTGACCGATGTGTTGATAAATAACGTCTCGTCTTGACCGTTGTTGTGCTGTTGAATAACGTGCCCGTCTTGACCGATGTGTTGATAGATAATGTCTCGTCTTGACCGTTGCTGTGCTGTTGAATAACATAGCCCGTCTTGACCGATGTGTTGATAGATAACGTCTCGTCATTCACTTGCTTTTATTAAAATTATTTATGATCTTGGTAGAGTGTTGGCAAATACCCAGCTTGTCGCTTCCCCCTCTCACTGCTCTACTCTGCACATATAAACCAAAGGATTATTTGTTATATTAACTTAAGTCGTAAAATCGTTATTTGCCAACCTGAAATTGTGTCCCGTACAAACGGATAATTTTCTCTGCAAATGAACTTTTACCGTGTATAGCCTATGATCAACAATCACGGTACCTATTATAAAAACAAGTGGCTACCATGAAGACGGTTGGGTAGTGGCACAAGTGGGTAATAGTTTTTGATGTTCTAAGTAAAGACTTATGTGCATAAGAGGTACAGGTAATCTTACATCAGCATATTTAACATCAGTTTACTCGTCTTTCAAATAAAACTAAAACAATTTATATATTTTTACAAGAAAAAGATATTTGATTAAATCTATTTTATAGTTACCAATATTCATAATTAATAAAAAAACTGATTGTTTTAAAGTTCTCATAAAACTTTACATTTATTTATAATCAAATTATTTTTTTGAAAATATGTTTGCTTTGTTTCATTATCGATTCACAAAATAAGAATTTACACAATTACCTTGCAAACGCTCGATAGAAGTGTAATCATTTCACTAAGTCGCCATCATTATTCTAGTACAGTAGTTGCCAAACTTTTTAGAGGGACCGAACCCTTGCACCAGGAAAAATACACGCTTGAGGCTTCATAACATTTTTATAATATGGTTAGATCATTGGCGTACAAAGCCAAAGGTCCCGGGCTCGATTCCCGTGACCAGGTGTCATTTTTCAATTTTTAGAATAATATGAATAAACTAATTACTGGTGTGGAAAACAAATAAAATGGCTTGATAGAGCATGAGATAACTAGGAGCTAGCCCAAGGGTTCCGGGGAGCACAGTTTGAAACACGCTGTTCTAGTACATGTTTCTCTACTGAATTAAGTACAACAACATAGCCCGCATTGGTGTTCGCGGTAGTCTAGCGTATATTAAAGTTGTGGATAAAGTATAATAATTTACTATTATCAATATTTTTCTTTCGGTCCTTTACTACTTTACTTCTTATTTGAGTAGGTCTGGGATTGGTATCGAAATAAACAATCATTTGGTTATGAACAACGCTAAAAACATTGTATTATGATACGATTTCTTTCGATATCGATACCCACTGACATCGATACATTTCATTTGATACCAGAAAAAAGAATTTGACATGTACACGTTTCAACAACAAACTTTTAACAAGAATGTAGAACCGAAGAGGCATTTGGAAAAAAAAACCGAATCACGTGAGTTGGCAGACAGCTTTAGACTTGGAGAAACGAATTAGAAGCAAAAATCAATGCATTATTATGAGTCAAAGGATGAACCATCAGAAGATCCACACTTTGGATTTAAAGTGGAATTTTATTTTTAAATTCTGAACACAGTTATTACATCATTTAAAGAAAGATTTGAACAAAGAGAAGGAATAAATTAAATTTTTGTCTTGTATGATATTGCTGAATTGGCTACAGAACCATATTTCAAGGTGCTCGAACATTGTTAAAAAATTGGTTTTGGCTCTAAAATACAATATGCATTCTGATATTTGCATTTTAGGATTAACAGATGAATTAATTTTTTTTCCGGCTGGTACCTTGGGTATTTTTCCCGAAAGGTGAAAAAGCCCAAAAGTCACCGGAATTTGGTTAATTAATCTTAAGTTAGGTTTGAGTGTTTCAGAGTTGCCACGCACCTGGAAAACAGGGAAAACCGGGAAAAGACAGGGAATTTGTTTGTGTCTGGAAAAAACCGGGAAAACGCAGGGAATTTCACCAAAAAGCTAGAATTTACTGGAATTTGTTAGTGAATTTGGGCAATACAGTGCTTGCAAGTTTAAAATAGTAGGAACAATATAAACTAAAATTTGTAACTGGAGAATTGAGCAGTCTGATTAGAACACGTCTCATATTATGACATGCTTACCAGTACCTCATCAGCTTGAGATAAGTCCTGAGTGCAACTGAGACGACTAGTTTTCGTTCGGCAAATGCTTCGGCTTCCTCCACCCCCATCCCCCAACTTCATCAAGCCCATGCTGCTGCCAGTCGGATGAATTCATTCTTTGGAATTTTGTGTGTTAAACTTATTTGTCTTGTTTAAAAAAAATTACTCCTGTTGAAAGAGGTAAGTATCCCAGATTATTGTTTTTGTAGCGCGATGTTTTAAGACTGTACCCTACCTATCTTATAATTTTGCTATTTATAAATTTTTAGAAATTGCCAAGGTGTCAATATTGTCTGTTTTTATCTTTATGGGTTTTAACATTTTTACTACAGTCTTCTCCCGATTTAGCAAAGGTGGATTTAGCTGGTTGCTGCCGTGGCCAGGATAACAAAATGGAGTATACTGTAAAGTGAAAAGTTTATGAAAATATTGCCTCCAGCCTGCTAGTCTGTTGTAAGAATGTCTGATTGTGTTTGTGTATGCGCATAGCTACCCTACCTCACCCACCCCCTGTGAAATGGATTAGTCCACTACTACCACTCTTCTCTCCAAGGTCACAGTTCAGTGCAGTGTTAGGGCTATGCAATACTGGTAAAATATCATTTAGCGACAGAAAAATGAAGGCAATAATAAGAAAAGATGAATAAATTTAATGAATAATCAGAAAAATAAAGGAAGTAATAGGAGAAAAGTATGTAAATTAAAATCTTTCGACACTGGGTAAAAGGTACTGATATTAATAAAATATCGGTATCGATACTTGTATAGCATCATTCCTAGTGCTAGTTTAGCGTCTCGTAAAATTGTAAGATATTAAAACCATTTCGAACTCAAAACTTTATATCTAGATATGACCATACTTCAGGCCTTTTTAAAATAAAAAAATTATGACTCTAGCCCTCAAATTAAGTGTAGTTTACTAATAAGTGTTTTTTTTTTTAATTCCATATTTTTCAAAAATGGCTCAAGCGATTTTGGTTAAAATTAATAAATATATATGGACTAATTGACCTCCCAAATAACACCATATATCTGTTTTTTCGCTAAAAAAAATAATCAAGGGCTGGTTTACTGATGAGTGATTTATTTCAAAAGCTTGAAATATTTTAAAACAACCTTTAACGATTTGATCCAAAATTAGTATCTTGGGCCTTAGGCCTAATAATTGTGTTTGTGGTAAAACGTTGTTTAAAGGTATTTTACTGATGATTGATTTTTCAATAATAGTTATTATGATAAATTTATATATGATAGTGTCATATCGTTTATTAATCAAGTACTTAGTGTATTTGGTAGTTTTAAATGGGTTTGTAGAGTTACCGTGGAAATTGATATAACGGGGTTTAGTAGCCCTCCATTACCCTGCTAAACTGAGAGTTGACTTTTTTTTAATATTCATTACAATAATATTGTATTACTCCTTAGTACATATGCAATAATTAAGATTGTTTAACATGTTTTCTAAACAAAGTAATACATTCTTATAAAAAAAATAGATACCACATTTAAACTCAAAATTGTATTTTTGGTATTTCCTTTTTTTTTCATTACATTTAGGGTAGACAGAAAATATAACCAATTTTTCCTTCTAGAAAATTTGTCATTAATTTCCTCATCCTTTTTCCAAATAATTCTTAAATATGTGTTTCTCTTGCACAATAAAACATGCTTCCAATGACAATTACCACTCTTCATTTCTAAAATTTTCTTTAAAACAAAATTAAATTCCTCTATAATTATATTTATAATATCTATTAGCCGTCTGGAAAAATGAAAATTTCCTCTGGAAAACCTGTAAAACACAGGGAATTTGGTAATAAGAAAATAGTGGCAACCCTGTGTTTCCATTGTCTCCACACTCCCATACTCACTATCACCATCACCATCACCCCATCTCAACTGGCTAATCTTTCCACAAACTGGGCTACAAATAATGTGGCTCGGACGCGCAATTGTATATTGTTGTTATAATCACATTAAAACATAATAATAAACGGCAAGCAAATAAATATATTTATCAATCACGAATGGGTGAGAATAGCTAAGTTTGTTGGTAGATAAGACTACGGGTGGTACAGGATACGACTAACCCTTGGGTCGGCCTTGAATGTACTTTCAACTGCAAGCATTTTTTAAATTGTTCAATGACAGTCAGTTCATAATTTTCTGTAAACCAAAACAATGACAACAGGCGTATAGAATGAACAAAAATAAATAAGATACTCTATTTCAGGAAGTAACCGAATTCGTGCTTTGGATGTTGTTTGTACAAAGCTAAAGTGTCATTTACAACCATCACGGTGGCAACAATAAAAGGGGGAGGAAGGATCTGCCCCATGCTCCCTAGACTATAAATAATATTAATACAAACTTAAATCATATGGATTACAACTAAAATTTAGAGCGCATAGTAAAGGTTTTTACATTGGTTACATTTTAAGGTCAGGATTATGACTTGATATTCAAAAGCTTAACTGCTATTCACATTAAAAGTATCCCTAAAGTTCCCAATTAAAAACATATATTTGATACAGTGTAGGTGACCTGGCGGTCTAGGGGTAAGGTGTCAGACTTCTGTGCTGGCGGCCGGGGTTCAATCCTCGGTCCCGGCAAAGATTTATCTGATTACCAAACCCTTCCTTCACCTCTGACAAGACATCTTGTGAATGTGGAGAATGCCAGGCCTCCACCGTGGTTCGGATTCCACCTTAAACTGTAGGTCCTCCATTTCATCTCACAATCACCCTACCATTACACATTAGCGTAAGTGCGTATAACCCGAACGGGTAGTAAGACGCGGTGCTAGTAATAGATACAGTGTATATATGTTCTTTGACAAATAAAATTTTAATTAATACTGCTTTACTGTTCAAGGCATATCAAAATAAAGGCACAAGAAAATAATGTTTAATTAGTAGCAACCATTCTTATGTTTAAGTACATCGGTAGTTTTAAGGTTTTTGACACGATAAGGGTTGTTACACTTGTGACTACATTTTAGGTAAGACACATTTTTCGGCCATGCCAGGAATCGAACCCGGGACATAGAAAACGTAAGGGGTGTAAGAGGGTAGTATTGGGGAGTCTGGAATCCTCCCCCACCCCCAAAAAAATTTGGCGGACTCTAATATTGCAGGTCCATATACAAGTACACACACATTTTTTAGTTAAATGTAAAACACCATAGAAAATTAACTTTTCCCGCCCTCAAGTGGACTAAATGTTTCAAGAGTTTTCGTGGAAAATATCTCCATAGAAAAGTACAACTTTTTTTTAGCACCGCGTCTCACCACCCGTTCGGGCTGTACGTAGATGTGCTAGAACTATATTCCATTCACGGTAGGAATTGACTTCTGAAAGGCCCTTTTCCCTACCATAAATCTACTATATAGTAGGATATTGGTAGGAAAAAAGACCTTTCAGAGAGTAATTCCTACCGTGAATGGAATATAATGAAGGTCTAATTTAGAGGAAGTGTTCAACCCTGATCTTCCCGTCATCGGCAGATCAGTCTATTGTGAGAGTGACACCTTAGACTGTTCTGCCACCAAAGCAGTTAAAATATTTCAATCTTTAACAAATATCATAAATAAAAAACTCAATTTTATTATCCAATTAAAGAAATCAGCTGTTTGATCATGACGAGATTATTTTTATAAGATTGAGGAGCTTTAAAGAACTGAGATTAAATACTTGTATGAAGCTTGTGAATTTAAAATAGTTTCGTAATAATTCGTACGTAAAATTGAAAGATAAATTCTAGCTTTCTCTATTTAGTGAAATCTCGTTCTTGAAAATAAACACTTCTCGTATAATATATTGGTTTTAAATCACTTAGATATTTAACATAATATTTGTAATTTTTTTGTTTAATGATTACGGTAAACTGTTATAAAACTCAAGTAAAATTGTGTAGGTTAATTTTATTGTGCAACACCATTTGTTAAAAGAAATTCACATATCTACTTGTTTATTTTATAACTATGACCACACAAAGGGACATGTTTTGACTGTAGCAACCGATAACCTAATATTTGTGAATAGTGAAAGCAATATTTTATAAACATCTTGGCTGCATACAAAAATAATAAATGATACATTAATAAAATATAGTTCGCGTGATAGAAAAGCGATAGTATATATAACCATGGGCACGCCCACTGGAAGCCTTCCCCAAGAAAATTAAGGACATTACAAAAATAGTATTAGCATTTTATTACGTCGATTAATCAACTATATTTTGTTTAATTATATTTAATATAAAAGAGATTAAATTTGTGCAGTAATTAGGGCTTTTCAAAGGAATACTTCTTTCTGTTTATTTTTAATTTTACTGTAAATTTGCATCTAAGTTAAAACTGAACCTGTGATATCGTAATATTTTCTAGAAATGTTTCAAGTATTTACTATTTGTACATGTTTTGAAGTGGGTACAGTAATTGAAATTATTATTTTAGAGCAAATATGTAAACACTATTGCATCAGGAAGAGGGGAAGGGGCAGTTGAGATATTATTATATGCACCACCAACTGCAAATCCTGGGTGTGAAGAAGAATGTAAACCTAGACCTGTCAACCAGTGGAGTACACAGTGACAGAGGGTAGGTCGAGGATCCGATTTTGGTACAAATTAGCTTAAATATTACCATTTGCATCCTTTGAAATCAAAATTTTTCATGGAGGAGAAACCCCTGGAATCTCACTTTTTAGGGAGAATCGCTGATTCTTTATCTTTTTTTATCCCCCTACTTCAAATCAAATTTCCAAATATCACAGTGATTGAAATGTATAAACTTGCAATAATTATGAAAAGTATTATGTAAAAAAGCCCCCAACTCAAAATCCTGGGTGCATCTCAGTATATAACAGGAAAAAGTATTAGTTCTCGGTACAAGTAAGTTTTCCCAGTCGGTCGGTTCTTATGTCATGCGCAGTTGTAGCCGTCTGAATCAGGACTCGGGAGCTCGCAAGTCGCAACTAACTTGTATTTGTAAACTCGTAGTAGGTACTAGGCCCCTTCTTCCGGCCAAGAAGCGGATCGGAGGCCAGGAACTGCGTCGTACCATGTTAGTGTGACGAGCTACCACCTCTGCGCATGCTGGAGGGGAGAGAATGACAATTGACGAGACACGCGAGGACCAAGCGCAATCATCGTATTCTAGTGACAAACAAAATGTATGGAGAATTGATATCGATTAGCGAAGTAGGACAATGGTTTCCAACCTTTTGCAGGGTACGGTCCCAAATTTTCTCTCCAAGACAATCGTGACCCCGTGATAACCTAAAAGTGTTAGAATCATAGTTATAAAAAATCATTGTATCATTTAATAGCCGTCCGAGCTCTACAATTGGCGTAGGAAGAATTGATAAGAAAGATACCATTATTTCTACGGAGGAAGAGAGGAAAGCCGTTCAGGAAAAATTATCTTCAGTACATTTTGCTAGAGAATTCAAATCTGACTTTACCGTCCCCGGGACCAAAAGATCGTGAGGTTAAACCCGCGTGCCAACCGCTGCGTGTCTTAATTATTATAAATTGCACAGCCGCAACTAAAGGTGCGTTGTCCAAGCTGCGACAGTTACCTGCGACTGCGGCTGTAATCGCGTGGCTATGGCCTTAACAAACCGTGGTGATCCTATCCGCATGCGACAGTTGCATGGAGTGTTTCCAAGACGCGACTCTAGCTGCAGTTTCCAGTCGATTTTGATATGTAAGTACAGGTGATCCGAGTGACAGCATTTTTTTGATATTTTAAGGGAAGAAGATGACAAGTAAATAATTTTAATGTGGTTGTACAGCAGAAAGAACAGACAGAAGGCGAACACATGCATGTATGTCCGTGTACTTCGGATGTTAGTATACTAATTCACACAGCACCACGTCCTGCGAATGTGTCATTAGCACCTCTAATTTTTGTTATCCAACCCTTTTTTAAATATACTAACACAACATTAAATAACAAATACGCAATGTCGCTCAAACTCCAGCACTGTCGCTGCGGCTCTAGCCGCAAGCACTGCTCCACCAGTGCTACGACACGTGCCGCCATCACCTCGTATCGCAGAATAAACTCAAACTACGCATGCGCGAAGACTGTGACTCCAGCTCCAATCGCAGGTATCTGTGGCAACTTGATGTACCTTTAGTCGCGTCCATATAATACTTGTATAAGCAATTTATAATAATTGAGACGCACACATGCCGTAAAAGAGACTCAACAATCCTGTTATGATAGTAGCGTTACAGGGCTGCCACAGTACTTAATTAATGGCAGAGAGTGAAATTGACTTACAAAATGCATAAAATCGTTCGAATGTGGCGATAGGCAGAATGGATCTTGGTATAAATGTCTCCAAAACTACGGTGATAGTTATTGAAAAGGACGGATCAGTCAGCTTAGTATAAATGGAAAACTGTTATAACAAGTAACTGATTTTGTATATCTGGGTAGAATGTTTTGTAAAAATTGAAGGATGGATACTGAATTCGACAGATCGCGGAAGGTGGGGGGAGGGAGGGTTGCCCCTTGGAGATTAGTTGGATGTGTGTGAACTATTGCAAAGAATGAAGTAGTATCAAAAGAGGCAAATATGGCAGTACATAAAAGTATGGCTAACGCCAACATTGTTTTATGGATGTAGCGTGGGTTTATCAGTAAAAGCACAAGAGTATTGTGAATCAAGTTGGAATAAGATATTAAGAAATAAAAGTCGTACTGACGGAGTTAGTAATGGACAGGTTTTGAAGGAGTGCGTTTGAAAGGGAATCCAATTGGTAAATGTGAAAGAAGTGTCTTAGGTTGGTTTGGTCGTGTTCAGAGCATGAGTGTGGCTGGATTGATGAAGCATATATATGAAGGTAGAGTGTGTGAATCAAAAGTAAGGGGTAGGCCATGTAAGAATTTTAAGTGGCTAAATGTTGCAAATGAATGTGTGAAAAAAAGAAACATGTTTTAAGAATAAAAGGTTATGTATGACTCGGTGTATGGATGTTGTTGAATCGAAGGGAGCATACAAATATTGATAAATGTGAAGAAAGTCAGTGAGAATGAATTTTGTACGAATTTGTTGTTTTTTGAGCTATATTTACAGTTTCTGGCCTACCCCATAAAGGAACGGCGTGATTAGGTGTGTATGTAAGTAACCAACGCAACTCTTTCTAGCTTAGTAGCAGTGTCTCACCAGGGAGGTGTATTTGACAGCTGTACAAGTAAAGAGGATTTTTTAAAGTTCATTGCCGACATTATCTTAAAAAATTACGCAAACCAATAAAATATTATCTTAAATTCAAAAATAAAGTAAAATGACCTAAACAATATACATGTCATTATAAAGGGGATCATGAACGGAGTTAATATACTTATGAGTATTTTATGTGACGAATAAAAAACAAGGTCTTCAAAATAACCCAAATTTCACCAATGATACCTTTTATATTAGGTTTTACAAATTATGTATGTGTAGGAGCTGATTGTGTGAATGTGTTATTCTACTTACTATTTGAGTTAAATATTTTTGTAACTG
Source organism: Timema shepardi (assembly GCA_902151425.1). Lineage (NCBI taxonomy): Eukaryota > Metazoa > Arthropoda > Insecta > Phasmatodea > Timematidae > Timema > Timema shepardi. Next base: position 42,598 of record CABFVX010002241.1, on the reverse strand, counting down.
ATAATAGCTATGAACTCTATAAGCTCTTGACAGTCTAATCTGCAGAGGGGGAGGGCGGTGGATTGTTTACTTTACCTATCAACTTTGAAACAAGGTCATAGTGACGCTGCAACCAACTTTCAATGTCTAACGAAACAAATTTTTCCGTCTTTACTCAGCGACATAGTGTAGAGTAAACCAACCCCGAGATTCCACGGTGCTTCGGTTCGTGACCCGGGAAGTTGCATGCAATAGGGGGGGCAACTATCGATCAGCCGCCAAGACGTCTTCATTCTGAAGTGGTGGAGGTTTTTTTAAAACAGCAGGTGACATGGGGGAGTTTATTGATCAACCAAAGTTAGGAAACTGTACAAGGGTTGTTGCTTGACTCCATATTAGCCTAGACTCCCTTCACTTTGCTAAATCTCCCGGGTTCTATTCTCGGCATGTCCGAATAATTTATAATTGGGTCATCCACTTTCACAGGGGGGAAACAACGACCAGTGGGCAGGGTGTTGTGTCGGTTCATTATTAAGTTAGTTGGTAAGTCATATACTCAAGTTGGTTCAGAAAGTGCACGTTAAATACCCAACATTTAAAATTTAAAGTGTACGTAGGAAATGGGTAGTCTGTATACATTCCCATATTGGTAGAAATGGGTTGGAGGGCGGGAGTACTTTCACCATAGCACCTCGTCAGGGACCCGAACATCGACCTTCCCGAACTCCTATCCACCACTTTCTGGCTTGAAGGTGAGTGCTTCGCGTTCTTTTGGCGTGACTCAACTAGATCTATACTTTTTCCAGAAGAATGTTGATAGATTTGACAAAAAATAGTCATTATTCCTTAGATAGGACAATTAGAACAGAACAAATGTACCAGCATTTGTATTATAAATGTGATAAACTATTTAGGAAAAATACCCTCGGTAAAACTGGGATTCGAACCTCAATCAACTGAAAAATCAACTTATTAATGTAAACGATATTATTAATCTTTATGTTAGTAACGTTCAAAAATCAAAACAATTATTGAAAAAACACGGCAAGTGACCCGAGCTGGGATTTAAACACGTGCCTCCAATTTGTTTGTTTAGTTTCTTCAAGCACAACTTGTAGCTCTGACCTGTAGGGTCAAGGGTGAATGTTAATTGTGTTACTCTGGTCTGAACCATTCATTTCTATAGCTTTCTCCACCCCACTTTGCGACCGGCGTTTACTGCCTCCCACAAGATGATAATTTGTTGCTTATCTAGTATATTAAAAGGACTCAAGCACATTTTTGTTTTATCGCGGGGCAGTTTTTGAACAGACGAGTAACATAGATCTTACTTAACCCTGGAAAGACTTACAAGATATATTTCAGGGTGTCATTTAATCATAATTATTTACTCACTTGGAACTCATTTCGGCCCACGAGCAGTTTATAACATGCACGATTCCCTTTAAGCTTTAATTTGATTACGTCAAGTTTCAGTGGCGTATTCTCTGGTATGCTAGTCCTGCGCCGCATACCCAAAATGATATGGACTAGTATATTGTTTAATTCATTGCTGTCTGTGTGAACTGTGTAAACATTAATGTTTAAATTGTAAATAAATATACATGTAATTAATTCTTAATTTTAAGACTAATATTGGGTCATATTCCAAGAATACTGTGTTTTAAGTAATTCTTCTTCCAAAAGGTTCCACTTTGCACAATAGGAAACCCAGGGTTTGCTACTTGAAAAACGCAAGGCAAGTTAGGGAGGCTCTAATGACCTTTCCCAATGTCTAGGGGGTGGCAACACATTCCTTTTCGCTCGCCCATAAGTAATTGGCCAATGAGCTCGGGTTTTCACAACCCAAGTCGTGCTGTTCCTATGAAGCAAGCTAAGCATTGTGCCAACTATTGGAAAGATTCAAGATCACAATGTGCATTTATTAAGCGCTAATTTAGTATAGTTTAGGTAAAAATACATAAATATATAATTAATTGTAAAATAATAGTATACGTAATAAACTTTAAATTACACACTAATTAAATGCATTGATTTATGTTTCGGTATTCTAGTCACATGTATTATCATGTATATGGCAGACACATTTAACCATTCTTTCAAGTTTCAGCATTTCAGCACTGATAGTGAGAGGAAGAGGGAGGGGGGGGGGTTAAGGGGGGTGACGCGGCTACTTTAACGTCGTTGACGGTAATTGTTTTTCTTTAGTAGAAAGGATCGTGGAGTTTTAGTAGTGTTCTTTTAGTTTTTGTTTTACATTATTGACTTATTAGTCATTGTGATTGTAATTTTATATAATTATACATCAAAGAATCCCAAAAGTCAGGAGTGTGATTTCATCCATTTCAAGATAATTTAGAAGGAAAAGGTAAAATAAAATATATTTTCTTATAATTTACTTAATCAGTGGCGCACCCAGCCATTTTGGAGGCAGGCATTCATTCAATCAAGGCTGTAGCAAGAATGACATTTTGATGGAGAAAGCGGGTTTGTGGTTGCACAGCCTCCTAAGCCCTGATGTCCAAGAATATTTATAGATATTAAATGCTTTTATAAATAATTTTGAGTAGTTTTATAATAATTAAGTAATTTAAATAATACAAATGGTATTGAAGTTATTATTTGCATGGTTTTTTTTCAATTGTTAATTTTGAGTGTAACGGTAAACATTTTGAATATTAGGCTTCCAAGTTTGAGGCCTGGTCTTAAAATGTAGCCTATACATTCGAAATATCTTCAATGCTAAATATTTTAATTATACTTAATATTATTTAAATATCTATTAACATTATTTTTGGTGTTGGAGAAAGAGGGGCAAGGGGGTCAAATACCCTGTTTGCCCCTCTCCCACTTGGGTGTACCACTGTTCACAGCAAAAGATATGTGTATCTTAGCAATAAATCAATGACGTGATAGGGAAGATTATCTCGGACTATCAATACTCTATGTTAGTCAGAGTTTACGCATCTAAATAGCTTCTGGAGCATAAATTTTCAAGTTGGGAGACTCGTTTGTTTCCAAGCAGCATTGTGTGAGATAAGTTAGGCTTTAAGAAATAATTTAAACTGTAACGTGAAATGGACAATCCGCCTGATTCCCTCTAACCAAGATCTGATGGACGCTTGATCGATGTATCACTTCATTTTACTCTTAATATGATTGTTTGCTTTGAGTATTGCTATCTGTGTGCTTTTAATTACACTGGGATAATTGAATAAGATCCGTTTCTTATGCATTCAGAAATGTGCCCATACCACTCGGTAGGTATAGCCTGAATGAGGGCTGACACTATGGAGTTACTTTTATTACATTTTAAGTGGATGGTAATCATCTTTATGGATAAATAAAAAGAGAGAATATTTCCTAAGATAGCATACAGTTAAAGGGAAACAATAAATGTTCAAGAACCACTGTTCTATATGAACACATCTTCAAATATATCCCTTGACTTTCTTGGACACCGGTGGTTGAGGGTCCTTGACCCCCAAATCTCCGTTGCAACTTTTAGAGTACTACCTATTAACTTTTCTCAGAATACGCCACTGCCAAGTATCCAGATTGCACTAGGTCTGTTGTTGATATTGCGACGTTAGTGAACCCGGCAAGGCCACATACCCCTCCCCCCTTTCCCCCTCTTTCCCATCTGGTTGAGGGAGAATCTCAAGGTCGCCACTATGTCTGTATTTACTTGTGCTGTTTTTAGACGTAGCCTACGTGAACATATTAATATCATAGAGAAATGTATACTACAGAGAGGACATCAAAGGTTAAAATATTCAGTCGAGTTTTTTGGGTGGTTTTTCCACTGAGTCTCGATAATTTTAGTTCTGTCGAGTGACCGCTTCGAACGCTAGTGTTTCAACTTTTGGTTTAACCAGCCTCTTACAGTGTTGTCTATGTTTACCTTCATTTTCATCATTCATTGAGTTAAAAGTATGTCTGGCCCGTAGTGGTTTTGACATTGAATGTATATATACACTAAACGGTTTTGACAGTTTGAGGGGAAGGGGGGTGGCATTCACAATAGACTTACAACAGACACTTGGATAATAAACGCAGGCACGAGAACAGCCACTTTCTATAGGAGGGGTTGGGAGTACAAGTCACAGCTCATTGTATTTACAGTTTTAAGAAAACCCTCACAAACCATCAGAGTTTAGTTGCATGTCTGTGGGCCTGGCTTTGATCAAAGAGGTCAGGGCTCGAATGTTGGAGTACCGGCGGGTACAATGGTATTTCATATTTAAACATATTTTGGACACATTTAAATATATTTGCTTTATTAAATGGTGGTTCAAATAAAAACATGCTAATTTTGACAAGTATAGTTTCAACGTTGATAATATATTTATAGCGCCATAGGTGACTAAAAAAGTTTTTTTTTTACTTTGGACATCTTTGTCACAAAAATAATAGACTAAAGTTAGATCAAAAATCAAAATATTGTCCCTCTTGGGTGCCTATGTTTATTTCTATTTTAATCGAAATATATCAATTTTTTCCAAATGTTACGAAGAAACAAACATAAACAGTTGTCACATTTCTCTTTTTATCTTGAAAAGTAAATAGCTTAATAAACGATACATAAGATATAGTTTCTTAGATTATGTTAATACAAGGCGGAACATCAAAAACACAAAAGCTCTACAATGAAGTAGGCAGTAGTTAATTAACTAACTAAAATAAACACGACCTTTAAGGTGGGCGGTGTTGAGTTTTTATATCAAAACTTTTCCTGGCCTAAATAAATAAAATATCGCTTCAATAGGAACAAAGAGTTTAATTTTCTTCACATGGTGATGTCAATATTTGTTGAATATCTGTCATGAACATAACGGCTATAAATACTCTAAAAAACATTTAAATGGAGATAAAAGTTGTCACAAAATTCCAGGACACCATTGACAGATATTCGAGAAATATTAATATCACCATGTGGAGAAAATTAAACCTTATGTTTCTATTAAAGCAATGTTTTATTTATTTCGACCAAGAAAAGTTTTCTATTAAAACTTCAAAAAAGTGACCTTTTATCGTCTCCCCTAAGCCCCCATCTAAAGGCAAAAAATATCTACTTAAACTTAATCATGTTCATGTTGAAGCATTATAATATAAATATTGACAAATAAATAAAACGAATAAATACAATAGTTACACAAAATAATACAATCATAGTATGTAGCTCATTTAAAAATGATAGTTGTAAAAAGGGTAAACATTTTACTGTACACATTATTTTCATAAGAAATTAAATTTAAGATAAAACATTTATATATTAATAACTATGGTAATTATGAATTTAACGTTTTTACAAATATATTATTTTGATAATAATTGGAAATAATTTAAACATGTTATGTATGATATAGAATAGATTAATAATTAAAGATTAGTATAAAGTTAAAGACATTTCATAACCCTTTTGTTGAAAACGTATTTGGCGGGGTAGATTTGAGTTAATATTTTCTTATATTGTTTGAAAAAATTCTTGCTTTATTATTCATTATGTTTCTTTCTTCAAAACAATCGTGTATATTGAACAATTTTAAAATACCGTTAGACAATAATTTCAATATATTATCTCACAACATTTTCAATGAAACAATCAAATGTTTTTAATGTTATACTAAGCTTTAATTAACATAAAACTTAAGTAGTTAAAATAAGCCTAATTTTCATGTTAACTAATACTAATACAGCCTACATTGTTAATGCACCCAATTTTAAAGCAATGGGATTAAATAGTCAATCATGTGCACAAGCTTATAATCTACATATTTCATTATGTAATTATTTGTACCTCTAATAGGTAAAGAGTTAAAAAAAATCACTTCCCCAAATTAATGAATGAATTAAAATAAAAACAATATCCATGACAAAAAACCTTCTAACAGGTTGTAATATAATTGGCACAGACATCATGTAAGTCCAAGAATAGTAAAAAGTCAGAGTAAAAAACGGGTGGGGGGGATAACCCAGAAGAAATTGCAACACAAACAATTTCTTTAAGATTTATTGTTGGAAATATGTGTAATACAATAAAATCTAAAGTTCGACTAATTTCCATGTGAGGAAAGTTGCGAAAATCATATATTTTCAAAATGGTCACCATAAATGCCAGATTGTGACGTTAAAATAACTTTTCAGGAATACAGGTATGGCCCATGTTTTATACTATATTTTAGGCTGATTATCATTTTATTATTGTATTTGTCCTAAGTTTTCTTTCAATAGTCTTAGCATTGAAGGTATAATTAATGGTATAGGGAAAAAAAAATTAATCGAACAATATAAAAATCATTTAGTTAGGCTAGATGTAAACTTTAACTAATTAAATTGCTAATAATAAAAACAGAAAAATTAAGAGTAATACAACAATGTTAAGGAAAACGATGAATACTACTAGATAGTACAATATTATATTGCCAGATTCTCTAAAATAAATGTCAGCGTTTTTCCAATTTCTCTCTTAGAAATCTTGGTCAAACGTTCTCACATCCGGTTTGTTGTCATTGTCCACATATATCAGTACATGGCAACACATTTTTCTACAGCAGCAGCGCATGTTGTTAGACCCCTTTAGACACATTGAATGAGGGACAGTAAATAAATTGATGCTGGGGGCGAATCACAAGTTTAAGGAAATACCCGTTACTTTCAACCAGTCATCCCCAATAGCAATCATTTTCTGTGTTCATCTTCACCATTCACTGCTGAATTTGTAAATAGCTTTGAAAATTATGGTACTTAATTGCTGATTCTGTTGTTGGCAGCTGCTCTGATTTCACAAAGGTCTTGGAGTTGGCAAATTTTTCCTTGGAAGATCGATGACTAAATGATTGGAGTGTTTCTTCTTTTCCGCTCCCATTTAGTAGAAGTGCTACTTTTTTCCCAACATATGCAATATCTGCTTGTGTTCTGCTCTATGAGAAAAAAATCTCTGGCCCTTCCTGCAGATCTTCACAGGTGATAAGCGTTTCGTATGATGCCATCTTGCCCATTCCATTAATGTGTGAAGTAGAGTCACATCCTGTGAAATCGTGAAGAAAAAGTAGATACTTGCAGAGTTGTTGATCTAATATGTGTTTAATCATATGTATGTCATATGTTTGAAGCAGTGAATTTTGATATTGAATGCCATTCTGAAACTGCAACGAGAAAATAAGGTCTGAAGAATGATTCAACAA
>CABFVX010002241.1:0-35257 GCA_902151425.1 Timema shepardi | reverse complement strand
TCACCCCTAAAGTATATTTTTTATACCATCTTTCCTGGTAAAAGAACAACTGCGTTGTTTCTTGTTAAAGGGAACAGTTTCATAGTATTTGGCAGGCCATTTCTCTATACCAATAAGAAGCTAGCCTTCACAAAACGTGTCGCCAGGACTCTTTCTATTGGTTAGTTTTTACATTGTTGACCAGGGGAGAAAATGCAAGGGGTATGTCATATATAAACCACTATGCGTATGTTTAAGGCATGAGGAGGATGATCTCCTGGACCAAACATCTCCACAGAGATCTCGCTCACAAGTCAGTCACAGTCTAACACATTATAAAATAAACCACATCTATATCACAAGTGTGCAGTTATATGAAACATTTAATTGAAATATGTGCAAGTAATTTACTGGTGTAATATAAATAAACCGTGTGTGAAATAACACCCATCAACATTTCTCTTTCTTTAAATAAATTAATATACCGATTTAATTAGTGCTCGAACACGGGGCTATATACAGCTGATTAAACGGTATATTTTCCGTACAGTGGTGATAGGCGCTCGATCACGGAGCTTAAGACAACCTAAAATCATCACAGCAATAACAGGGAATTAATCCGCAGTGAATCAATCGACGCCCGAAGCGGGGTGATTGATCACATAGTTTTTATTATTGACACCCAAAGAGAGGTGCTTATATCCGATAGTATTACACAAAGCTGAGTCTCCTCCCACCACTATTGTGACCATTACTTTTGAGGAAATGATACCTCCTTGTGCATTTTCAACATCATCATCATCATCATCATCACCACCTTTTGCAGCCTTGTATCTCAAGATGATCACCAATGAGATGGATCATTCTATATTTATTGAAAACATTTAGGAGAAGCCTTTCTTTCTTGCCAACGAAAGTGGTTTGTGGTGAGAAATTCACTGATGATGTAGGTTTGAATTCAATCGATTCATACCGCTCCTTCGATATGTACAGTCGTTTATTGATGGGATACTATCAACATAGCCATCAAAACAAACATTTGACGTATTTCAAGTTGATGAAGTTGGTGTAGTATTTGGCTATGGATTCATAGGTCTCTCCTGCTTTTCATGTTAACCAATGCAATAATGATGCACCATCCAATACATAGTTATTCTGTTTTTTTTTTCTGTGTTATCTCTTACTACATGTCTCTGTGCCTCCTTTTGGTGAATCTTACAATGTTCAGTGATGCAGTGTGAAATGTTGGAGCGTTGCGTAAAACTGTTGAGGACTAAAAATAATTAAGTTGGTTAGGCACAAAGTTCATACTGCAGTGCATCTTGAAGGTTTAGTTGCCCATGGCTTGTTGCAACAATCAGGCGCTGAAACAGAAGTGCGGGGTCAACACTCACTGATATGCTCCTTGTCACCAATATATCCACCTTTTCCTTCGATACAATTGTTTTCACTTTATCATTTCATTTGCACAAATACGTAAATACATTATCCCCAGGAAGTTTGTCAACCACCTAATTGTCTATTGGGAAAATGTTATGAACAGTAACTTTATTTTCAAAAATTGTTACCACAGTAACTATGTTTCTAGGCTATGGATCGGGACTGAATGGTGAGAAGTGCTGATTAAGGTCAAATATTTTGGGACTATTTCATCTATTTTGAAAGAGTCTTGACATATATCCATTTTCTTATGCTACTTATTATGACTCTTGGATAAATATTAATCTGATAGATAAATATTTATATCTGGTAGATAGGTTAAAAGTGTGTCTTATGACTGCAATTTATGAGTATGGGGTGAAAAAAAGTTAGGTTGCGTCTGCTATAATGGTTAAATGACTGACTGCTGAACAAACCCAAAAGGAAACCAAGGACATTGGATTCGACAATATTCTCGCGTATGGGCTATTCAAACAAACACATGGGGAAGGTGAGCCTGCCCGGCCTAACATCTGTCAAACCGTCGTCGCTGAACGCCACACACACACACTCATATTAAGACAAATATGGTTTGACTTCAGTCAATGATTTTCTAACTTGATCTGACGAACTTGGTTTGAGGACCACACATGATATTAAATCTCATCAGACTAAAAACTGTGTTTGGTATACAATACAATTTATTTACTATGCATACTTACCAATTTGTGTAAATATGCTGGCTAGCTCAAGCAAGAATAAACTTGCAGTGATGTGTCAGATGTTAATAAATGTGTGTTTGTGTTATTGCAGCAGGAAGGAGACTTTATGAATGTGGAGCGCAACACTGACTGGATCTGGGACTGGAGTAGTCGACCTGACCAGGCGCCCCCCAAGTGAGGATAATATTAGTAGAATTATTAGCAGCCAGGCACTAGGCGTCCACAGTACAATTTTCAAAGGAAAGGTTTTTTGGAAAATACTTAAATACTTTTCTGCCATCATTAATAACATTACACTCTTATTAATTTTATTCTAGGTATTACTGACAATACCTGTCAAAAGTGACGGCTGTAGATCACATGACTTGACATGTGAATATGTGTTACTAGGTCTAGTAACTTTTTGACATACGAATAAATGAAAGTAGATCTAATAACTTTTCTAGCTGTCACTGATAGGGCTCTTCCCACGAAAATTGGACTGAACTTATTTTAAGGTAATTAGTATTGCTGACTAGCTTATTTCAAGTTTTTTATGCCAATATTTTCAAACCATATGTATAGGCTATCCACTGGTGGTAGCTAACACCTATAAAAAGCTACCAGATCTTCTATCAATGTTGGCAGAAGACTTTCACATCAAACAATTTGTTTTAAATTATTTATTTGTTTTAGATGTTTTTTACATTATTATTGAAATACAAACCTATGCAAGTTACCATTTGGATATTTTTTTGTGTGGAAACAGCATTTGTAGTCTACTTAAAAATGTCATATACAAATGAAAGCTTCTAAAAGGCTGTATTCTCTTCCTAAATCATGGTGAACCAGATAAAATGAGCACGTTTGATACATACAAATCACTTTATAAAATACCTTTTATTTTTAAGTTAATATTCTTTGTGGCTCTTTCTTTAAGTTAAAAACTATATAATAAAATGAATAAGACAGTGTAGTGACACTGTACAATTATGTAAAGTAATTGATAGTGAAGGAAGCCAACCTATATTTATTTTATAATTTATCATTTCATCCACTATAATTCTCTTGTTGCCATAACTACAAAACAAAATACATAATAGTTTTGTTAATAATCTTTGTTCTTTCAATTAGTTACAAAAAAATATACAATTATACAGTAATCCTTAAGGATGTATTATAAGAAACTTTTAGTAATACTTTTGATTGATAATATATTTACTTGTGACTTCCAACAAATGTTTGCAATAATAATCTTCTGCTAACTTTTAGCTACCACCACACCTATGCTGGATATACTTCTAAAATAAATGTTAGCATATGCTTGCTAAGACTAATTAGTTTTTACTTTAGCTCTTATTGAAGCATAGCTTTAGAACAAATTAAAATAACAAACATTTTTAAATGTATCAGCTTAATATTTAGACAACACTTTACAAATATATTATCACAGTTCAGTGAGATACTTTCACAATATTTTTTTTTTTTGCAACAACTCAAACATGTAATTCACTTTAAATGCTTTTGAAGTGACTGTCCTTACCATTATATAAAGTGACTATCTCTGATTTAAAAACAAAATCCTCTGATTTTCTAATTTTACTAGTGGTAACATTGGATATTAGCACTCCTAAGGTGGCCCAACTAAAGTCTATAATAGCCTTGGATGTTGTAAAACTAGTCTAAAAAGAGTGCATCATGCGTGGCTTACAGGGACTGGAAGTTCAAGCATCCCAAGAGGAAAACATACAGCATCCGTCACGCCAAGGTGGGCAAGAACAGTCTGTTCTCCAAGGAGGTCCTCTACACGTTGTTCCTCACCAACTTCATCTCACTGCTTTTGGGAACCGGAGTTGGGTCAGTACAAATTGTTATTCCTTGTTGCTCTGATCAGTAAGCCTTGACCTCTACTAACAGCAATGGAGCCTGAACATGGCATAACTATTTGAAGAAAGGGTGCAAGCTTTTTTTAACGGGTGTGTCATATTGGGCACTTGCTTAACCAACTGGTAGTATCAGCCCAAAGCTTGCAAACTAATTTAACTATAGAACAGACACATCACCCAGTCCCCCATTTAACATCAAATCACTGCCAAGTCCGGATATATAAGGGGGCAAAAGGGAAAATTACTGCGAGGCCTTCAGAAAATGACCCCCACACCCCTATATACATAAATATATGATGTTAGAAGATTACTCTATTTTGTTTTAAAATAAATTTGCTAAACAATTTTTAACAATGAGCTAATTTTTAATCATGGATACTAATGTTGCTATTATATATACTTGTGTTTCATTCCATCTCAACAGGCAACTTCCTGATGAAAGACTTGGTGATACCTTTCCAAGTGTTACTGTAGTTATTGGAATATATTTGAGCATGATTGTCACTAGTTGTTCAGGAAGAGATCATTCAGTAATTGGCGCTGATCAAAAGTATTTGAGAGTTTCGATGACCCACAAAAGAGTAAGTGCTCTGTGCCTACTTGATATAGAGAGCGGTGTTCTAAGGATGATAGAGTTTAAGGAATTTACTAAAGATTTTTCAGTTGTCAAAGTGTAGAAAGAAAGACTTTTTGTAAGTATTGTACTGTTTTCATCCATATACCTTTCTCTGTATGTATAACTTGTCAGTCCCTATTAAATGCACAAAACTGGATTGAATGTGTAATTTTGTTGAATTATTATTATTTTATTTTTTTTGCTATGTATTTTATTTTCTGAGTTTGAGTGGCCCACAGAACCTGAAGTGCCTTAGGCCCGCCCTAGATTTAAATCTGGCTCTGATCACTGCGAAAGGGGAAAGCCCACGTTTTCAGCACAAGTTATTTGTTTAACCTTGCAAGGAATTGAACCCAGGATGTGTTACTGAGCTATGGAGCTGGATAAAATTTAATTCACTGTAATATATTTTCCTTTGAACGAGCAGAGTAAGAGGAGTGTACAGACTATACAGGATTGGAGAGTTATGGAGGTGCACCGCGGGAGGGGAAGGGGGTAATTTCTTTTAACCCCAGGTACATAAACAGGCGAAACATACAAAGATATATAACTAGTGAAAGCAAAGATAATGCTGAAGATAAACAAATAGGCTTTAATGAGATCAATAATATCAACACATACATCAAGAATAATACAGGTACTATCTATTTAGTGAAGTTTAGGATAAATATGAATCCCTAAAATTGACAACTCCTAAGTAAGTGAGTTATCTAGTGTTCCAACTCATTATTTCTCAAGGCGGGAAGCGCCAACATATTAGTACAACACAGGCAATCCCTTGTTATGTTTGTTATGGGTAGCCTCCCCATTAGAAACGAAAATGCCGCATAAGTTAATAAACAATTACACTTACAAGAATACCCTAAACTATAAGTTAACCAGTTAACTTGGTTAAATTAACTATCAGTCTTACTATAGGGGAAGAAGACTACCTGTGCTAGTGAGGCTAGCTTAATTAATTTCAATTCAGTTACAATAGTTGCAAGCAACAGAGTGTTAATTCCGGCTAAACTGTAGACAAGAGTTCCAATCCAGGGTTCTAGGCCAAGCACATAATGACCCGGCAAATAACCAATTGGTCTGAGCCATACTTGATGTGATCAAACCAGAGACGGTCGACTATCAAACTCAGAAGGGGGAAACACGTCTTCTCAAAGTGACGCTATCGAAACTAGTAACAAACGCGAGCCATGCCTGACGAGATCCACAAGCCAAGCACCACAATAAGGCAAACTACACTCATGGCGAGAAGCGCCACAAATAACTCAAGGAGAGCCGACCAACACCTAATAAGGCACACTGCTAGGCCTGGAACAACCTAAACAGCCCCTTTTGTCTGAAGGCACTGCTGACTATGACATGGTCGTGCAGGACATGGAGGGGGACACACTACTACATAAACTGTAGGTCTGAAGGACCCAGCATTTATCATTGACATTAAACGTCACCAATGGCTAGCACTGTGAGCCAGAAAGTTTAAGACTAAACTACATTTACATGAAAAACATAAAAGTTAATAATGCTCTCTTGGACGAGTAAACTATTCCTAAAACCTAACCATGGCCATTACAGCCATCTACTCTATATCAATACTTGATTACATACGCTGTGGCAGACTTCTTCCGCCGATCAGGCCAGTCCCTTGGAACTATCGGTCCTTCCTCCCTAGAATCGTAAATATGTCTTGATCAAAGATACGTTCACCGTGTTGTATCCTGGGATAGCAATGAAGTAATAACTCTTGTCCTGCAAGCCATGGTGACTTATAGCGCCAGAGCTTGGCGCACCTTAGAAGAGTAGTGTGAGGAATGACATCCCATGTAGCTCACTTTGGCACAAGCCAGTGAAAACTGCTCGCAGCGTATCTCACCAGTAATTCAGCCGGATGAATTAAAAGTTCGGCCCGGTGAAGTGCAGCGTCGCTGGCTGAGAGAATAGCAGGGCACATCCAATGGAGCTTGTGTTCAGTGAAGTTGTTGTTGTGGTGGTGAGGTATGCAACACAGACATGTATAGTTATGAGCATATTTTTAGCAATCAATGTACATTTTATTTTAAGACTGTTATTTGTGGCAGTTAATTTGGGTTGTACAGGACTTGGGCTAATGAGCCCGTTACAGATGGACATGTTAGAGTTGTTGTATGACTTGCGATAATGACAGAAAGTTGTTTTAAATGTAATCGAAGAAATAGTGGAATAACTGCTTAGAGAGAAATGCCACTAAGTCCGCTTGAACAAAATCTTATTTATTATAGCAAATATTTAGGTGTGGTGTAATTTTGGCTAACAGGCATAGGTTTTATCTAGTCTGCTTTGATTGTTGGGGGGCTTGGTATACTTGGGATAGTTTTTCATAAATGGTTTTATAATTTCCCTCCATGAAAATGTTAATATACTTTCTCTAAATTCTACGTTCCTTATTCCTATCCCATCAGTGTAAATATGTTGATAGCTTGGGGAGGAAGTAAGAGACAGAATATGAAAAAAAAAAAGCTTTAAATTGTTAATTTAGTATTGAGAAGACTGTTTTATGAAGTACTTTTTAGGTGTTTCCAAGTAAGTGTCTTCATATGCTCAGCTTTAATATTTTTTTAATTACCATAAATGCTGATTGTATTGAATGTGACAGAGACCAAAAACCAAAATAGTAGGCACTTGTCTTTCAACATGATAACTCTCACATATAGTATAATATTAAATTGTGTCCTTTATATACCTGATTTTTATTTAAACAATGTTGGTTACATAAGGTGACCTGGCGGTCTAGGGGTAAGGTGTCAGACTTCTATGCTGGCGGCCGGGGTTCAATCCTCGGTCCCGGCAAAGATTTATCTGATTACCAAACGCTTCCTTCACCTCTGACAAGACATCTTGTGAATGTGGGGAATGCCAGGCCTCCACCGTGGTTCGGATTCCATGTTAAACTGTAGGTCCTCCATTTCATCTCACAATCACCCTACCATTACACATTAGCGTAAGTGCGTATAACCCGAACGGGTAGTAAGACGCGGTGCTAATAATAATAATAATAATGTTGGTTACACTTTTTATGTAAACAAACATAATTGTACAGTCTGATTTGATAGGAAGCTTATTGAAAACTAGAAAATAATGTTGCCACAGTGGTAGAATAAAATAATGAATAGTTGATTTTATAATGAGCAGAACAATAAAATAAAATTAATTTTATAAATCAAACCGTTTTGGTTCATAACCCATCACCCCTTCCCAACAGTCAAGAAATAATTTAAGGACTTAAGGCCTTCTATAACTTCGGACTTGGGCCTAGCTAGGCAAACTATTTTGCAGTCATGTGTGGAGGTATATCATACCGCGAGGGCTAAACTAATAAGTTGCTACCTTTTAATCTCGACGGAGTGTACATTCAATGGCTGCTAAGTTTTTAGCAAAGTCCTTTCATTACATGGGTTCTTAACATCCAACAACCTCTGTGGAACTCTTTAAGGGTCTGTTGTGGTCCATGGTAAAGATTTAACTTAACCTAATTAATATTGCGCAAACCAGTCATAGCACTTTAGTGAAGTTTTCTTCAGTTTCCATTAAACTATAGTTAAAAGGAAACATCATTATTGTCATAAAATGTTTAAAAAAACAACTATGCGTATCACTGATCCTAATTTCACTGTAATCAAATGATGCTATTTATGGTTTAGTGTAATCTCTTGTCCTATATTCTGGTTAAGGTCCATGCATACTGGCATAGTATCATATTGCATGCGTAAAGTGCCAGTATGGTAACAGTATGGTATTGTATTACTGCGACGCTATCCGTGTCCTCTTCAAAATTGCCCTTTCACAATTCAAATACAATAATAATACCACCTCACCAAGATACATTAGAGTAGACCAAGATGGGGGAGAGGAGTAGTTAAGAGGCTTAGTGGGGGAAAGCAGCGGCCACCATGACAGTATAGTATGCGTCCTTTAACTTTCAAAGCAGAATGTAAATTAACACACCAGACATATATGATACTATGTTGCTACTATGATGTTACAACAGGTGCTGATGGACGCAGCTCCATGGAAAAGCATGGCAAGAGAAAATACATATGGTACTTGTATCATAATGTAGGCATACAATACTATGTCGATGAATGAGGACCTTTAATGTAGCCGCAAGCTAGGTTCTTTAAGTTCCGTTTTTTATCTTACATTTTCTCTATTTTGCCACTCTTGTTCTTATTTTAATGTCCTACTCGCTTTTTTTTGCACAGAGTTTGGCTAAGCCGACGAGAGATCTACCTGCCCAGACTCAACTTTGAGTGACTTCCTAATGAGAGTCTGAGGAGTGTTGTCGGGAGACAAAGACTGATCGACAGCTTGGGTTGGTATTGAACACACACACACACACCATGTTAATGGATGGCCTCTTGAAAGAGGTGTAATGAACACAAAGTAATACTACTTTTCACCACTTTTTTTTTGTCTTTTGTCTTGTAGTGGTTTAAAAAGTGATTGGTAACTGAAATCTGTAATAATTTGGGTTTACTACAATTTATTTTAGTTGTAATATCATTTATTTTATAGATCCTGTAGGGTTGTTCTTGTTCCTAACAGAAATACAGACGAACCTTTCTTAAATAATCAATTTATTTTTTTATGAGGTGCTAAATTATTTTATAACAATAAAAATTGAAAAATAAACTAAATGTAAACTTAATGAAGAAAGTCCACCTAGATTAAGAGGTAAAATGTGGGAAGAATCAAATCCACAAAGGTGACATTTTCTTTATTTCTTCTATTTTTGAAATACACACACTTTTAAACACAAATTTAGTAATATTTCAGCATTGCTGTCTTTATCAATAACCTAGACCTAACAACTTATTAGCTCATCCCCAAGACTCCTATTCAAATAGCCGTCCAATATCCACAATATTCTAATCTGTCCTAAACTGCCTGACCCCAAGAGAATCTGAAAATAAAAATCTACTACCAAAGGATCATACGACATACCCCTGCAGTAGCACCCATTGCAGCACATGTGTAATCCAACTACCAGCTACATCCTTCAACAGCAAAGTTACTAAATTGGAATACAAAATCCCTGGTTATTACAATTGCAAAACAAATAACTTTATATATTAACTACAGCGCAAATCATGTGATGCAGAATATATAGTCCTTACTACAGGTTCTATCAGACAGCGAATGAAAAATCATCATTTTGACACAAACCACAAAGATCCGGTTAAGCCTGTACCCATCCATGTCGGTACCCACAACCAAGACTTTCAAACCTGCTACACTACCAAAATATTAAGAGCATTTCGCAAAGAGTGTAACAGTTCTCAATTCAGACAATTGGAACCGGCCCACCAATGGATTACCACCTGGCCTTAATAGAAGTTAGTTTCTTTAGTCCTAAAATATTAACACTTTTTATTGTTATAATGAAAAAGAGACTAAGAAATAAAATGAAAACAAGGTGGAGAGAGAAACAGCATGGATTTAGGGAACAGAGGTCGACAATAGACTTGATCTTTGCCGTACGGCAGCTTTTGGAAAGAAGGTATGAATATGGGAAAGAGTTGGTAATGGTATTTATGGATGTTGAGAAGACATATGACAGCATGGGTAGAAATAAAGTTTGAAGTTTGGAAAACGATGGAGTCCCAAGTGGAAAGAGGAGTTGTAATGAATGAAAAGCATGTATGAGGATAATGGGAGTTTTGTTAAGATGGAGAGAGGTAAGAATGAGTGGTTCCAAATAAAAAATGAAGTGAAGCAAAGGATTGCTCTCTCACCACTATTATTTGTAATGATAATAGAAATGTTCTTGAATAAAGGGGGGGGAAAGAATGAAAGCCATGATGTTTGCTGATGACGTAATGGTTTGAGGGGAGAAGAAAGAGGAAGTACAGGAACAACTACAGAAATGGAATGAGGACGTGAAAGTGTATGGAATGAAATTTACCATGACAAAGTATGAAGGGCTGGTAATGACAAGAAACTGGATAATGCCTATTAAAGCTATATAGTTGGCTGGAGTAGATCTGAAGTACATAATGTAAAATATTTTGGAAGTGTGTTTGAGGCGAAATTATAAGTATAGAGGATCTAATTAAAAGAGGACAACAGGGAGAGTTGTTCTGTAGGTATATAAGAGGCCTGCTATGGAGGAGAGAAGTACCCTTGAAGTGTAAGGACGTACTGACAGTGCACATCTTTTTACCCATTGTGACATATGCATCAGAAACAAGGACATTTAATGTAAGAGAGACTAGGAAAGTGGAGGCCATGGGAAGCAAGTTTGTGAGGAGCATGTTAGCAGTCATGAGGAGAAACAAGATTAGGAATAAAATTATCTGGGAAAGAGTAGGGGTACAGGGAGTACATGAGATAGTAGAGGAAGCAAGACTGATTTAGTATAGGCATATAATGATGGATAAAGAGGGGATGACAAAGAAGATGTTAGAAATTAAGTTTGTAGAACAGGGTGTCTACCATCAGGGAAAACGAGAATCAGCCGGGAATTTGAAGTGATCGGGAAAAAATGGGAATAAGTCGGGAATTTGGTAAATCACAATAAAAATCTGGGAAAATGATATTTTACTCAAAATATGAAATACGATAATCATCAAATCAGTAAATTATAATGTCATTTTTTTGTTTGTAGCTGTTTAATATATTTTTAATTAATAGTAAACAATTTTGATACGAATTAAAAAAAATATTCAAATTTTAAAATTTATTATTATTCATAAAAAAGGTTGATAGAAAAATTAGGGGGGAGGGGGGGGGGTGCGAGTTAGTAGGATGTGACATACTTTTTTAGTCGGGAATTTTAGGAAACGATCAGGGAAAAGGTCGGGGATTTCATTGGTCAAGTTGAGTTGAGTTGACACTATGGTGGAAAAAAACTGCATGCAGGTTCAAGGAAGAGATGGGAGGAGCAAATAACAGAAAGTGTGCAAGTAAGAGGAGAAGAATGGAGTCAATTAAAGGAGGAAGGATGGAGACATTTTACTAAACTGATCCGGCCTGACTGGAAGCAGTTTATTGTTATTTATTTTTTACTACTATTGCTTCTTTTCCAATTAAATACCAAATATTTATATTAATATTATTATATTTGAAAGTCACAACAAAAGTTTTGAGAAACTTATTTGTACCACTACAACAGTCAGCACAGTACTTTTCTAACAGTTTCTTTTAGAATTCAAAATGTAATATTTTATTTTGTGTATAGTTTATTTTCTCTTCTCTTTTTGTTTGCTAAAGGCATCAATGCTATAGTAGATAGAAGAAATAAAGAAAGAAGAGGTCACCCTTTGTGCATTGGATTTTCCTCACATTTTTCCTCTCCCTAGGTGATCTTTCTTAGTTAAATTCACACTAATTAGTTTATTTTTCCTTTTTCTTAATTTTTATAAATTTTCATTATTATAAAATTAGTCTATTTATTGTAATAAACAAGTATATACATAATGTGAAAAAAATGTGAAGTTTTACAGATTTTTGGAAAACAAATTTTTTTTCTAAGCGGTATTAAAATTGTGTTGAACTTAACAGCATAAACATCTTCAAACCATAGTTTAGTATTGAAATGAATTTCAAAGCTTCAAGCTATGTAGCCAGAAGCACATTCTCTCATAAAACACTAAAAACAGAACAGATTTCTCTAAAATTACTCTGTAATGTCTCAAAGAAGGCACGGGATAGAGGGATGGTAACAAATAAAAAGAGCATACTCAGTTTGACTTTAACAATGAAAGGAGGAACGTAATATCTTACGTTGTTGCCACAGGACAAAGTTTTCTTTAAAGATATATATAAGTAGTTATTTGATTAATTCATTTTATAACTCCTGTTATTTAAATTGTGTAAGAGAGAAATTAGCTATCTTGGACAAACGTGTTATCAAACCCATAGTAACTGTACAGCAGTTAAATAATGAAAAGAGAAGGTTTTTCTGTATTTTAAAATAAATTTGGTAAAATTACAGTCTCACTATTATATTATTTAAATGTATCATTACATTGTGATTAAAATTGTATTTATTTGACAACATCAAGTGCCAAGCAGTTTTTTTTTCTATTCAATACTATAACACATTTAAATGAATACCATCCTCACGGAAGACAAGGTTTCATTTTAAGCATTTATAACTCATTGGAAACTTGAGATAGATTATTTA
Source organism: Timema shepardi (assembly GCA_902151425.1). Classification (NCBI taxonomy): domain Eukaryota; kingdom Metazoa; phylum Arthropoda; class Insecta; order Phasmatodea; family Timematidae; genus Timema; species Timema shepardi. The sequence goes on along the minus strand of CABFVX010002241.1, from coordinate 22,495 downwards.
TTTAGGTAGAAAAGTCTTGATGATGTTGTATTTATATAATTAGAATGGATCCTTTTAGATTTTTCATGAAAAAATGCACTCTTCTGCAAAAATAGGAACTATTTTGTTGCAGTTTAGTCAATTCTACAGATGTGATGTGAATTTCAAAACCAGAGAAAAAGTGATTTAAATAGGTAGTTGTAAACATACAACTCCTTTTTTAAAAAGTAAATTTATTTAATTTAAAATTCCCAATATTTTTAATGTTTTTCTATTTTAAGATAGTTAGTAGTAATGATTAGTAATTACTTCTAGAATTTATAGTAAACATCGCAAACAAAAAATTACACTTTATTTATCTCATTTTTAGAGAGAAAAAACTGCAATTTTCACAAATTTATAATTAATTTGTGAAATTTCCCAACTAATAAATATTATTATACTAAATTAAATGTTAACATCTTATGAAAAACCTGTGACTTTAATGTTTGACCAACTATTTTTGAAGATTACCAGGGACTGAACACTAACAATCAAAAATGACATTTTGGATGAAGTCGAATGAACATTAAGGAAATAATATGCTCAATATTTATTTGAAAGGAAAGAAAAACATATGGTAGTTGTTGAATGATTCGTTTGAATTTCGTCTTGAAACAATGATTGAATTGAAGTATTTTGGATGTTTGTTTCATTAATGTGTTGACAAGAGTTGTACAACGTTTTTATCCCTCGTATTTAATATTTATCGGTAAAAGACCCTGTGATACTGTAATTTTACCACTCTTTCTTCATCTTAAAGGCTTAGCTTACTTTTTGTTCTTGATGTATATATTTTAAGTTCACAAGAGTTATACATTTTATGATTCTCACATTAACTCATTAATATATTTCTAGTTTTTAATTATTAGAAATAGATTTAACAATTTTACTTATATTATAAAAAATCCAAACATAATTTGACATTGTACGAATTTAATTCACTTCCGACAAGTGTTACTTTTTAGTTGTTCATAAGGTGTAATATGTTATCATGTGTTTTACTTTTAAGTTTGTGTTTGTAAAAGAGTATATGTTCAAGATTTTATAAATATATATTGAGGGCTTGGGATCACAGTTGCAAGTTTCCAAAATTGAGTGTGTGTGGGAAATATTGTTCATATTATAAATTCCCAAATATACTATTTAAAAAAATACATTTTAGAGGTGTGTTAAATTCACCTTTTAAATTTCCAAGCGAACTCAAATAAAATACATAAAATATTCTTGAAACTGAATTGAAGTTCAAATATTGTTTGGTAATTGATTTATTCTAGAAAAAAATATTATATTGCACCTATTTACATAATTTATGCATTAAAATTACTTAGAAAATGTTTTATTCCATATGTGTTTGTGATATTCCAGTAAATCAAGTTTTTATCCCATACTGTAATATAATTAACATTTTTTTCATTTAAATATTAATTTGTAATATACATAACGGCATGAAATGAAAGTAATTGACAATAAATATAGTATTTTGGCTGTCAAGATTTTTTGGTGACTTTTGTAACTGTCAGCTGATTTTATTTTCGAGTTGGAATATTTGAAGGTTTGCTTTCTAAAGGCTATGAGTGACTCGAGCTACAAAATGTGCTTCAATTCTAAGCAGTACACTGTGAATCTCCATTACAATATAACTATTCAATATTCTTCATTAAAAAATTAATGTTATATTACCAAACAATTTACACAAAATTGAGCCCATATTTTACAATTTTACAGTGTAGTAGTTTGATAATTATCTAACAAACTTGGATAGTATTGCTTCTGTTTGCTTCTAAGACCTCGATACATGATAATTTATTTATGTTGTATAAATTTTAACATTTGGTTTTTGGTCTGTAAAACACTACATGTTCTCTTAACAACAATTTTTGTCCTTCATATGTAATAGACATGATATAAAAATGTTATTTGTACATGGTAAAATTCTTTATAATATATTTAAAACTATTTTGACAGTAGCTTGGAGTTTTTTCTCATGCATATTAGTAAGTAAGATAGATAATAAGTCACTCTCAATTTAAAATATACATCAACACTTGTCCAAACATTATTCTTGGATGTACTAATATCTCTCCATAAAAATTGTACCTTATATTTAATATTAATCAATAGTCAGATTATATATTTTAATTCTTAAGTGCATAATAATTTTGTGTTGTTTATATTTAGCCTAACTTATAAGATGATGGCTTTAAACTTTTAACATAAGGCTTTCTCCTTATAAAGAAGATAACAGGAATAAATTCTAGGACCAAATAAAAGGGAAAGCACAATATGACCTTCACAATAAAAACAAGGTAAAAAGTGTATACTGTATACTGCTGCCACTAGACAAACAGGAACACGTGCAGAAATGTGAGGGTGTAAGTAGTGTCGGCCACTGTCGTTCCTTTCCCCCTTTCCTGTAACAGCTTCTCTGTGAAAAATATTGCACCTTAAAAATGAAAGATTTTCTCTTTTAAGAGCTAATTAATTATCCTTATTGTGTATTTATAATAACATGAGCTAGATTTAGCCTACTTTGTAACATTTATAAACTAAAACAGTTATTAAATATTGTATACCTTTGTAATATAAATAAAAATCCTATTTGAAAACATTTTTGGCTACAAGGCTGAACATTATTTTAAACCATAATAATTATGTAAAACTAACCTTGGAGGGGAAAGTAGGAATGGAGCCTTTAAATCCTGTAGGGTATTTTGCTTATTGATTTTAGGAAAAATATTAAAATTAGGTACTCTTTGTATTTCAATGTAGTAAATTAATACTCTTATGTTTACAATTTTTTCCAAGATTTGAGTTGAAATTTGATTTTTAAATCACAATCCTGATTTGTAAAATAATGGTTTCGGCACATCTCAAGGAACAAGTAATACAGAGATATATCCCTTAAAAGACACCTTTGAATAGCAGACTCTTTTTTCTAACTGCTAGTTTCACTGTAGGAGCCAATGTTCTTTTGCCAGGAAACTAAACTATTTCCAATAATGGAAGTGAACATTTACAAATATTTATACATACAGGCACTAAAGGAAAACACCAGATCGTGTTCAGTATTTTTCTGTAGTAATGTTAACAATGCCACTGTCTCATGTGAAGTGTGAGTAGTCGTGCTTTCCTCCTTTAGGGTAAGTTTCTAAAATAGTCTCTCTAGTGACGACTATGGTAATCTAAGGTCGTCTTCCTGAGCCTTCAGCAGGGGTTGTTGCATCAGGTTAGTCTGTGCTGTACACATATAGTTTGACACTACAGAAGGCCTACTGTTCAAATTTTATTTGTATATTCTGTATATAGTTTAATTTGTAGGCCTACAGTAAGCTATGTATACTATTTATTCACTTGTCATTACTATCCTGCAAACAATACTACACAGTGAAGTAACTATACTGTAGTTAATATCTACGTCATATAGGTTCATTATTGATTAAACTGTGTTCTAACACTATGATCGTAAATATATATATATATATATTACCAAATAACTGACACTTCTTAAAAATGGACATGTTTTTGACTCTGGAAGGTGTCCGCTATTAAGAGATTTCAATGTAAGTTACCTACAAATTAAAATTCATTGTAAAATGTTTTTACATTATCTTCCTTCAATGAATATGTCGACTGTTTAGCAACACAATTCAATATAATATTTCAGCCTTTTTAAACAATACATAGTATTAGTTTCATTTTCATGAGTTCTTAAACTTCTTGTGCTTTATAATATATATTTTTTTAGGTTGTCGGACCTCTTCAGACTTTATTAATAAGGTGTGATAATTAATTTGCATGATGTTATATACAAAATACAGTTACTTAGGGAAAGATGTATTTGATGAATAAATACTACTTGCACAATTTAATATTTGGCATAGGTCACACTAAACAATGTTTTCACTGAACAAAAATGTAATGGTTGCAATATTTTATAAAATTTTAACAAATGTTAAATCTCCTGTTTACTTGAAGGCTGAGGATACCACCTATGTCTAGTAAAAGCTAAGGTTGTCACTTAATTATTTTCAACAATTTTCATTATAGTGAATTATTTTAATTTTACAACATATCTTATACCCATTCAGGTTATACACATAACCTATTAGTTACATTAATGTGTTACGGAGTAAAGAGGTTGAGTTTAGAGGAAGTGTAACCTGAATTTGCTTGGTAAGAGAGTGGAAAACCACCCTCGGTGCATTTGACCGGGATTTTAACCGCGATAGCTCTGTCATTGGCAATCCATCCTACTCCTAGAGTGACACCTTAGACCAGAGGTTCCCAATTTATTTTTTGCCATGAAACCCTAACTGATCATACTTTTTTTGGGCGGAATCCCATTTTGATAATAACAAAAGTGATTGTACCTTGTAGTATAGTTTGAATATTTTCATGTTTGTCATGAAAAGAAAGAATATTTATAAATAAAAAATAATTATTATAAAACATTTATTGTACAAAAAAAACATAACTATTTAATGTGAAGAATGACATTTATTCACATATTTTCTTATAATGGCACTAAAATTTGGTTTAATGTCTGACAATTGAACGCGAAGATCTGGAGCTGCATCCAGTCTGTTTCTGTTTGTTTTTGGTGTAAGCGCAAGCTGAAAAACTAGTCTCGCATCGGTAAATCATCACAAACGGAAGCAGAACCATAATAGCCTTCTCAACGACTGCAGGATATTCATCTTTAAGTCCAATACAAAAGTTATTCACATTAGAATCTTCTGATTCAAATTTTTGTTTTAGAAGGGATTAACGCTTAATGTCGATCAAATTCTCATAATCTAACACAGTTAACACCGATGGTTTGGTATGATTTGCGAATGGATTCTGTACCCACTCGATGTTCTGTAACTTATCTGGGAAATACTCTTTCAGGGATTATTTTTTAAGGTTAATAAAATGTTCCTGTATGTTGTTTTTTTTCCACACCTGAGGTTATTTGCAACTCATTTTATTCCAGAAAGCCATTTAAAAGAGTAAAACTTTCGTAACTTTTTTGTTCAACACACTCGATCCAGAAGCCAAGTTTGTTTTTGATTGAAGATATTTTATCTCTTACTGTAAACGTGGTTGTGGTTCTTCCCTGTAAAGACTTGCAGATTACGTTTAGTTTATCAAATATATCGGCCAAATAAGCCAATTTTATCAACCATTGCTCATCGTGCAATAGTTACACAAACGTACTAACGGATGCAGAAATGGGTTGTTCAGCGAAAAATATCTTAAGCTCATTGCGCAATTCAAATTACCCGGATAAAACTTTTCCTCTTGAAAGCCATCTCACTTCCGTGTGTAGAAGAAGTGATTAATGCTGACTTCCTACATCTTCACACGCTTTTTTTTTAAAAAAGCCACCCAACTCTGTGGCATAGTTGGCTAACGCGCTTGTCGTGTTGAGCTCGACTGCTGAGGACGGGGAGATCGAGGTTAGAATCTTGGTCGGGTGAACTGGGGGTGGTTTTTCCTAAATGATTTTCCACTCTCCCTCCACGCGAATGCGGGTTCACTTCCTCTTATTAGACCTTCCCAATTCCTAATCTATTAGAGTAATTAGTACTTAAAGCGTATAACCCGAACGGGTAGTAAGACGCGGTGCTAAATATTAGATATTAGTTTAAAAAGCCTTAGACTGGAGTGGGTGGGATTTAACGTAATTGACAGTGTGTATGGCTTGATCAAGAACTTTCTTTAAGTTGGATGGCATTTTCTTTACGACAAGGACATGCCGATGTAAAACACAAAGACTGCTACTACATTTAGGTGCAACATTCTTTATTCTTGTTACAGTTCCTTTTATTTGGTCGGGCATAGCTGCAGCTCCATTGCTGCACACGTCGATACATTTTTTCAATCAATATGCTGGTGTTTACAGATGTAACTATCAATGACTAAAAATTTCTTCTCCAGTTGTGTTGGTCTCCAAAGGTGCACAGAGTAGCAAATCTTCTTCAATAGATCCTCCGAAGGGGTATCTCACGAAAATAAGCAGTAGTGATAACCTGGCGACATCTGTACTTTCGTCAAGTTGTATTGCAAACATCTCACTGTCTTTCAATCTACAAATTAATTCATCTTCAATATGGTCTGAAATCTTACGGACTTGATCAGATATGATGTTGTTGGAACACTGGACTGCTGCAACTTTCTTCGCTGCGTCTTCTCCAAGTACGCAGCTGACAATTTCTGTCATACATGGTTTTATTAAATTTTCTGCAATCGTGTGTGGTTTACCAGCGCGAGCAATTCTGTAACTTAGCAGGAATGATGCTTCTGTTGCGTTTTCATTATATGTGTAAAGCAGCCACACCAGTTTTATTTACTTCTTTGTGTCTTTAATAAAAACTTAAGCTTTTATCCTTCAGTTGCGGGTGGTTGGTTTCAAGGTGTCATTTAAGCTTTGCAGGTGCCAAAGAGCTATTAAACAGAATTTTGTTGCAAATAATTCATTGTTCATCCGGATTTTCAGCAATTCCTACAGGAATAAATCCGTAGGATAAGTATACTTCGTCATATTTCCTCCCTTTTGAAGCATTTCTCTCCTGAAGTTCAGCCCTTTTGTTGGTTGGTGTACTTTGTAGGTCTTGCCCAGGACAAGAGTCTTCCGTATTTACCGTACCCTGTAATAAATTAACAAACATTAATAATAACCAAAAACAACAATAATAAACAAATAAACAACCAAAACATTAAATTAAATAAACATTAATAAACAAAAATTAAGAAATTAATGCGTGAAAGGTGAGTTAAGCCAACCAGTTATTGGCCAGACTGTATTAACAGATTGACTTTGATAATAATAAATATAACTTTCTTACAGAAAAACCAGCAACATTTTCCTCTGTTTTCAGTAGACTCTGCTTGTGAACATGATACGACACTTTTGCCACTTGCGAGGTACCCCGTTTTGAGCCAATTGTCCATTATCATAAACTGAAATAATAAATAGAAAAAATACTCACAAGTTGGGTCAAAATTTTAGTATAATTGCATTTTACATATTTAGGTAGAAATAAGAATAACTTTGATTAAATTAATAATTAGTTAGAACGAAAAATAAAACTCTATAAAAGGAACATTATTATAGCAGCCTATAATTTTTAAAACCTACCATTCATTTCACAGAAGTAAAGAGGTCGGTTCGTTACAGCCCTACTACGAATAATCAAAAACCTACCTGCAGACATCGAAAATTCCTGAATAACTATCACTGCAATCTCTTCTCTTTACACCAAATACGTAAGTAAAGTTTACGTCGTAAACACTTGCAGGCTTGTCGCGGTAACTGACTCGACTGGTGCGGTGTCACAACGTCCACGCACGCGCTGTCTCAACAGGCGCCACCCCACTCCGCACGCACAGTTTGATACTATATATACCTACAGTGGCGCGACGGCGCGGTTATGTTATGAATGTTTTCTACGAACGTTTTAGTTAATTCTCGGACAGAACTCGGAACCCCTTTGACCCTTCCGCGAAACACCTTTTGGGAAACGCTGCCCTAGACCATGCTATTGTTTTGTGATAAGACATAAATAAGGAAATTAATGATAGATTCAATTAACAATCAAGGCTTGTTTAAACGTAGTTGAAAAATGGTACCAAGACACAAGAATCGAACCCTAGACCTTTCTTTGGCTTAGTGCACCAATGCTCTACTATTATGCTATCCGAATTGCCTTGTGTTTTGGGTTGTTCATTGCTCATAGTTTAACACAAGTTTGTGATGGATGTGCAAGCTCATCGGTTACTTAATATTTTAATTTATTTGAGGTATTGGACATGCAATTTTTGAACTGACTGATTACTTCAGCACATGACTTGTAAACTAAATTAAATCCAGAACAGGTTTAACAATAAATTTTTCAGCTATGCCAGCAATCAAAGCTGAAACCATTACTCAGTATACAGACACATTACCGATTGAGACATGGTGTCGGGACAGCTACTTATTACTTGAGAGTGGTTTTTTATAAATTGTTTTATACTCTCCTTCATGCAAGTAGGTTGTGTTGGGGAGAGTTGCTTTGAAAAAATGCATTCACATTAAGTTAGAGAGAGAGAGTGAGAGAAACTACCACAATTCCCTTGACCAAGATTCAAACCCCTACCCTCGAATCATCAGCAAGTTCAATGTGAGTCAAACATCTTTGATTACCTTTGATTGATATACAAAACTGAAATCACACCAAACTTAAGGTGATTCATAAAATCAATTAATATAATTATATTTGACAAAAGAGTAGTTCTACCAAAAATTAAGTGATTTTATATTTAAAAAAAGTCACTAAATAAACAATTTATTTTGAGGTTTTACTAAAATTTGTAGAAAAAATATAATTTTATCAAAACTAATGTGTATTATGTATGCTTTAATTTTATTTTTTCATTTAAAAAAATATTATGATAGTTTTATTTTTTTGTTAACGCTATTATTGCAAAGTTTACCCACCAAGAAAACTAATTTCTTGACAACAACAAACACTATCAAATTGACAATAACAGCAAATACTGCCAACACAGCTACAACATCCAGTAACAAGTACTGATGTAAAGAAAGGTCCGCTCCAGCAAAGTGCAAAAGAGGCGCTCCTCTGTGTCTCACAACGTACTCAGTCCAATAGATGGCAGTGTCCATCGGCAACATGGGGCGGTCTTGAAATGCTCGCGATACCTGCTTCGCACTCTCCCTGAATCTGCAAACACAACATGATTGATTGACAGCAAGAGACAAACATTTGACTCTAGGACGATCCATAAACTACATAACGGTTTGTTATAACCTTTTTGACCCTCCTGCCATGTTACATCAAGTAGACAGCCTGACCTCCTCCTCCTCCCCCCACACCCTGTGTTACATAACTTTCCATATCAATAGTTGATGTCATTATTTTATACGGAAACTTTTATGAAAATAAACAAGGAACTCAGATTTAATGCTACTAAGAATCTCTGAATATAAATGATTTCAAATAAGTTTATAACAATTCCTTATTTATATTATAAACAATAACTTATTTTTTCAACATTAAAATCTACGTAAGCTCTTGGTTTATACACAATACACGATAAAATGTTCAGTCTGGGCCTGGGGTTCCCAATTTTTTTTTAGACATAGAGCACTTTTCAGGAGAGAAATTTTTCACTGAGCACTTATATTTTCATCTAGCACCTAGATAAGTTCTTCTGAAAAATAACAGTTGAAACTATCAAGAAAACTTAGCAGGTGAACGTGAAACTCTTTTAAGATATCTATAGGTATGTCATAATCTAGTTCTTCTATAAATTATTTTACCACTGATAAGCTCTGTATTTGATTTTTCATTGATTCCGCCCAAAATTTTATTTAATTTTTAAATCCTCACACTTTATCACTGGTGTCAAACACAGTTGCTACTTTTCCTTGAAACGAGAGACTCAAGTCTTTAACTTTTTTTTAAATGTCTGCTAAATAAGCCAAATTCGTAATCCAATGCTCATCATACAATCTGTCTCACAAAGTGAAGTCGTCAATCAGGAAGGTTTTAACTCAGCCCTCATTTTGAACAGCGTATCACAGTTTTTCCCCCACCTTACTTCTGTGTGAAGATGTAAAGACATGTAGACTCCCTATGCCATCATACAACATTTTGAATAGCATTGAATTCTTAGGTCTTGATTTAATAAAATTAGTTATTTTCATACTTTCATCCAATACTTTTTTATGAAGGGCGGGACATTTTTCACATCAAGGGCATGGTGGTGGACGCAATGGCTACTGCTGCATTCCTGGACTTTTGTTTTATTCTTGATAGCACTGGACGTCTTCCCACTTATGGCCTTCACGCCGTCTGTGCCCACATCAATGCAGCTATCCCATGGGATGCCACTCACTATGAGAAATTCTTCTATTAATTTGAAAATTTCAGTGCCAGATGTGTTGGTAGGTAGCGGCTTGTATGGAAGCAAAGCCTCTTGAAAAGACTCCAAGTATTGGCGACCGCCACTTTCTTTCAAAGTTAAGATACTGTTTTGAGTAATCTTGATATAATTTATAAAGAAATTTTTAGATACAAAAATTTATAAATTTTTAAAGGTATCGTCTTCCAAACAATATCGCCATATTACTGGTAAACTTATTAAAATAAGGCATTAAGTTACTTCTCTACCACCTCAGGTTTAGGTTAAATTTGTTTAAAAAAAAGTATATGCTATGAACATAATTATAGTTGTGACATAGTATTAGTATTCAAAAAATATTAACATGTTTTTTGGGCTGTCATTAATTGAAAAAACGTATTGATATTTTTATGTTTAGATTGGAATTGATACCAGTGGTGGTTCTTAGCTAAAATTAGTGGTGGTGCTGCTCCAGAGATTTTTTAGCCTTTGTTTTAAAATTGTGTAAAAGGAAAAAATATGTATAAAAAGAAAATTTATTTAGGAGCTTGATAAAATCTTAACAAAAAAAAAAAACCTTTTTTATTTCAATAAAAAATTAAATCCATTATTCATGTTTTAATTTGTGCAAAAAGTTCAATAATTCTCTCCTTGATCTCTGGATGACAATTGAGGAAATTTTTCTGCATTGAAAGTATTGCAAATGCATTTAGTCTTTCCGAATTTATAGTGCTTCTTAAAAAAGTTTTTATTCTTTTCAATGTTGAAAAGCAGCGCTCTGTCTTTGATGTGGTCATGAGAATTGTCAAGAGGATTTTTATCAGTTTCGTAATTTCACTAAAAACATAATTTAGATTATTTTCTAAGATAAATTTCAGCAGCTCAATTAATTTGCAATATTCATGAATATCAGTCCTACAATAGAATACTTTTAGTTCAGTTTCAAGCTTTTCTTTGTCAATCATGGGATAAGCTTCAGTGGTCAGTAGTATCTCTTTTGTGGGATGTTCATTCTTAAATCTAGTGAAGCAATTCTTGTTGAACAATTTATCAGCTACAAGTGTTTAGTGTAAGAATATCTGTCCATTATATCAACACATATATAGTCACACACTTCATTAGTTACAGTCACAGAACTTATTTCTTGGGGATGCAAGGCCATGGTTAAAGTTTTCTGTTAAATAAAAGAACAGAAAAAATATGAATCAAATAGAATAGCTGGAAGCAGAATAATAATCTAAATCTACTCTTTATCACATTCAAGAAGAATATGGTACAAAGTTTTTAAGCACAACACACACTGAGTAAAAAAAAAACACTTCCTTCCACCATTATGCCAGAACCGGCACTGTGAGATCAACAGTGCTCTCTCCACCTGGCAGTCCCACCTTCCTCCCACTCCCCTCCTATGTGTGCATGTACACAGCAGTCAAACACCACGTCGCTGGCACTGTGAAGTGCACAGTTTCATACAAAGATTTAAGTATATTTTTCATAAACTGGGGGATGGCTACTGAAGTACTGACATTAAGCTTAAGGAATATATATTGTACTACAAAAATAAAGAAAGAATTAAAGAAAAAAGTACTAATTATATTAAATGTTATTGATAATATCAAGTGGAAACAGGGGGTTCTGCAGTGCCTATACACGAGCCGCTACTGAATGATACTTTATATCAAATGTGGCATTTAGCTTCACTTATGAATGTTAAATGGTTTTAGTAAATGTTGCAACTGTCTTATAATGCTCTTCATACAACTTATTTTAGTTATATCTGTATAATTAAGCCTCTAAGCCTGTTCATTTATACAAACAACCCAACCATTATTAATGAGAACAAAGATATTAAGTTTGCACAGAAAAAATGTATTCTTTATATTGTTTAATCAGTCATAGGTTGTACCTTGATTGGAAATAAAACTTTGAAATTTAAAATAATATATTTTTTGCTCACAAAGACTTATTTGAATTACGTTATAATATTATAATATATTATTATATTTCTCTATCATATATCATAGAATGAAAATAACTAACCACAAACCTTGATTTAAATATCCAATATTACAGGCGTTAAACAGTAACATAACCGGAAAGAATAACTTCCAATAGTGAAAAATCAAGTGGTCCAGTTCCTAACGTTTAGAATCTGTATCTGATTTTGTTATTTGTTCTTTTTTACAATGTACAATTTTTATTTGTACTCTCTAGTAGCAAATTTGGCTATCATGAGTTTAGTTTATCTATATCTTAAAAATATATTACGCATATTATTATAAGTTAATCTAGCTAACTCTAAGTTGAGTAATGTAAGAAGTCATTGTTAGATTCAGTTTGGCTACGTTAGCTAAGGTTTTGTATTTTTAACTATAAGAAATATTGGCAAAACTTGTTAAGTTCAATACTTTGTTTTGATGAGATTATCTTATCTTATTTAGACCTGGTTGAAACTGTTTAAAAGTAGACCCTAATCCCTTAAATGTAATGTATTATATTCATATTAGGTTTGAAAAACTTCGGATATTGTTGGTTTTGTTTGGTTTAGGATTAGGGTCTAGTATGTAAGCTTATATTAATGCTTGGAAAACTTAACTATTTCAAAGCTTTGGATTCTAATTCTGTTTTCAAATGATTGTCTAGTCATTTTAACGGTTTACATTATAAATAATTGCACCAAACAATAATACTAATATGTGAAATTTCATGTTGGTATCAAAAAGTGTACGAGTGTTATACTTATCAACTCCACTTTTACGCTTAGATTACGTTAAGTTTGGGGATTATTTTCATATCACGCCCATTACGTTAGGTTTGGGGATTTTTTTCATATCACGCCCGGGCTATGTTAGGTTTGGGAATTATTTTCATATCACGCCCAGATTATGTTAGGTTTGGGGATTCTTTTCATATTACGTCCAGATTACATTAGGTTTGGGGATTATTTTCATATCACACCCAGATTACTTTAGGTTTGGGGATTCTTTTCATATCATGTCCAGGCTATGTTAGGCTAGGTCTAGCTAGCTATGTCTGGTGCCCCCTCAAGCTTGCGCCCAAGGCAGCCACCCGGTTCGCGCGGCCCTTAAGCTGCCCCTGTACTGGCGTTAGAGTGTACAATAAATATCAACAGAGGTACCTAACTTTGAATGAAAACATTGTTAGAAAATTATGTTAAATAGATTTTTTGGAAAAATTACAAAACTTATTCTTTATGTATGGATTTAAAACAATTAATTTCTTTTTTTAATAAAAAAATGTGAATTGTCAAAGATGTGTTTAAAAACTATCCTAGTTGACTATATTCAAAGTTGTTAAGGGTGCTTGCTACATAGGAGAACACTGAGACGCGTGCAGACTTTTAGAAATCCCGGATTATTTAAGAAGTGGTTTGATATTTATAAACATAGTTTTCAACAAAATGTTGGCGAAAATTATAAGAATGTTCTCTGACTTGTTAGAAAGTTTGAATTTTGAATTTAAAGTTTAAAAAAAATGACGCTTTACATGGAAACGTGTACATCTAAGATTAAAGCAAAAGGTTCGAAAGCTCTATCTAGCCTTCCTCTCTTAAATAAAATTATGTTGTGATATCGTCACAATTTGTGGGATTGTTTTGTACGGTTCTATATGAAGATATTATATATATCACACATTAAAAAATGACTTTAGAATTAAAAGCTAAACATTTTAACTGGTCAGAACTTTAGCCTTCATTTTGGTGAAAACAAAATTAAAGAATATACAACCACTCCATAAATAAATGGGTGTTTTTAAACGTGTTCAATGCTTCTCATTCCTCCCTTTAAAAATGACTATAAATTGCAGTCGACAGCCAGTCCCTTGAATGCAAAAAAGAACCATTGTGTTGTGTTCTAAGTTTTATTTGTAATATGCTGTCAGAGTAAACTCATTTGTATGGCAGGTTTAAGGTACTTATACTTAGTGATAGGAGCAGTGCCGGATCGTGTATAGGCACTACGGAAATGCAGCACCCCCTTTTTCTACTTGATATTATCGATAACATTTAATATAATGAGTCCTGAAGAACGACCGCCCCCCAAATAACAAAGGAAGGAAAAGCCCAGGATGATGACGGGTGAAAATTATGGCCTGTATCTTGGCCAGGTTAAGCAGGAGCCCCCACGAGGCGAAGTACAGGGAAAGGGAACGAAGGGCACAGGAAACCTTGCCCAGAAGAACGCGGACGTCAATGGACTGAGCCATAAGTGCAGTGTCGTCCGCGTAAAGGGGCAAGCTGCAACTTAGAGGAAGAGGGATGTGAACGAACCAGGAGTAGAGGAGTGTGTAGAGGAGAGACTCCTGGGCACCGGCAAGGATAGGACGAGATGAGGATAGCGCGGCGTTCAGGCAAACCTGAAACGTCAGGCCTAACAAAAAGGATTGGAAGAGGTTTGTGATAGGCAGTATAGTGGAAAGCAGTTTAAGAATATGATCAGAATGAGACACGGAGTCAAATGCACTCTGGACATCCAATACTACAAGCCCAGTGTGAACACTCTTGGAAAACCCATCCGTTATCTGGTCGACGACCCAGGCTAACGCGTGGGTGGAAGAGTGGCGGGCCCTAAGCCCGAAGTGATGATCAGGGAGAAGACGGTTATCCTCCGCCCAGTAAAGGAGACGTTTCAATATAACCCACTCCGCTACCTTGATCACACAGGAGGGAAGGCTGATTGGATGGTAGGAAGAAGTGAGGGGGCAGACTTGCCTGGCTTGGGAATGGGAACCACTAAGGCGGCCTTCCAAGAGGAGGGATAGGAGGACAAGAGAATGATAGCGTTGAGAATCTAAGGAGAAAAACTATAGCCTTTTTGGGAAGCTGAGTAAGTAGAGGATTACACACTCGGTCAAGACCAGGACTTGAAGGACGAAGATGAAAGGGACCTCATGGAGCTCAACCGGAGTAACAAGGAAAACATCAATCTGGGGATCAGTAGGAATAGGGGGAAGGGACGGTGAGCTTGGTAAACTGGAGTGGCCCTCGGATCTGGGAACAATATAAGAACGGAACCAGGCCTTAAAGCAATCCGCCAATGCCTCTGCCCTCAATATCAGACTCGAGCGATGCTACTCCAACCCGAAACACCGGCACGGGAACTCTTCGTTGTCACAGGCCACGGACGTACCACCAGATGGAACCGTCCTCTGGGGAAAGGACCTCCAGGTGCCTAAGCTGAACCCCCACTCTCCATTTCGTAATCTCCTGGTGACAACTACTCCTGAGAATTAAGAAATCGGCACGAGCAACAGGGAGAAGAGATCTCTACCTCCAGCGCCTAGATCAATCACACTGCGCCAGCAACTCTAAAATCGGGGCCGGTAGACGTGGACCCAACGAAGGAGGCCTTTGAACGGTAATTGATGAAGAGGCTGCCGAAAGAATAGCTGAAGTAAAAGTTTGTACACGCTCTTCAAAAACCAATTGGGTAGGAACTGAACAATTACATGGGAGTGAGGAAAAATTAAATCGATATTCAGAATCAGAGGAGAGAAGAGAGAAACAGAAATAAAGACAGGGTTATGGTTGGAGGATAGGGACAGGGCAGTCTCAGATGAGGAGAGTAAAGGACAGGCCATGGTAAGAAATATGTCCAGCATGCTCGGATGGTGCCAAGCTTGGCTGGTAATATAAGTATGGACGTTGGGATAGTGGACAAAGAGACCGCTGTCCACTGAAAACCAGCGCAACAAAGTACCTCTCACATCTGTAAATCGAAAATCCCACTTCTCGTGGTGAGCGTTAAAATCTCCACTGAGAACAAGGCTCGCTCCTAATCTACGGATTTTAGACAAATCAGCCCAGAGAAGAGGCAAGCCCGGAGGGACGTAAGATCCACACAAGAGTGACCGAGTACGCTCCCCCCAAGAGTCAAACCACCACAGCCTCAAGGTTTGCTAGGGCGGAGATGGCAAGCCCGTGATGACAAAGTTCTTCCTGGACAAATAGAGCCACTCCTCCCCTCCAACGACCAATCCTATCCGCTCTGTACACGGAGAATGATAGTGGGGTTTTAGCCATGTCTCAGTAATGATGGCATGGGAGACAGAACGTCTTCTAAGGAGATAGATGAACTCATCAAGCTTTAAAATGAGTGAACAGGCATTCCAAAGAAGAAGGATGGGAGCGTCAATCATCTAAGAAACGAAGGATAGACTGAATAAAGACATTGCATTTGTCACAAAGTGTGAGGGGCTGAGATTATATTGGTAAGCAATGACTTCAGAAGAGGTAGGTGATTACATATTTGGAGGGAACGGACGGGAGATACAATTTCCAAAATATAATAAACAAAAATCCTAATGTCGGAAGGCCCTTCAGGTGGAACCTACAGATGAGAAGTGGCAGATGATGACTGTGTGACTGGGGTGACAGGTGTGAATCCGGGAATAGCTCTGACAGAAGGAAGCGCCGGAAACGAGACCTGGTCTGAGAGAGGGTGCTGCGCTTGGCCTGGACGACCAGTGGGTCAAGGAGCAGATGGCTCCGTGGGTAGTCGGGGGAGGGCGGAGCAGCCTATTCTCTGCCCTGGAGCTATTAGGTCCTACGAGGATAAATCCCCGCATTGGATGGGTGGGCTTCAAGAAAATTCACACATTTTACCTCAGAGATATCCGCATATAGCTCGCAGTCTTGGGTGTGGTGACCCACCTCACATCGAACACACCTAGGCAATGCACCACACGTCGGGGAATAATGGCCAAATCTTTGACAGTTATGGCATAGAGGTATACTCCAACGATGGTGATCTTGAAGTGATTAAGTGAGGTTTCCTTCGACAATTGGGCTACCTCAGACCGACTCACCAACGTTACCAAAAATAGAGGGAACATACGCTCTGTGTTCCTTGACAGAAAGTTGGGTCACCCCCCAGATCTGGTAACCTCGCCTAGACAACACCCCAGCGATGTCCTCAACAGGCATTTCTAGGGGAAGACCCCGCAGGACCATTCGTCCGTCCCACTCTTCCTCAGTGGGGTAGGTGTATACTTCATTCACGGTAGGAATTACTCTCTGAAAGGTTGTTTTTCCTACCAATATACTATTATATAATAGATTTCTGGTAGGGAAAAAGGCCTTTCAGAAAACCATTCTTACGGTGAACGAACTTTAGTGTTGAATTTCAAGCTCCCGGAGAAACCCTAGCAGGGTATCCCGGTCACGTGAATTGCCCGGGTAGACAATCACTTGCTGGTCTGACGATGTTAACTTGAACTCCTTGCGGAGGATTTTACGAGGAGACACAGACAAAGAGAATTTGCTTCAGTCAAATGGGCCTAAAATAATGACTGGGGGAACACGGGACTTATGGGAGGCGGGAGTATTCTGGGCCGCACGCTGCTCAACCTGGGAGGCACTACCAGCCATCGTTGGATAAGAGGCGGATGGACCCTGAGAGTACCCCTGTGGGGGTGTAGGGCAACACGGAAGTTTTTTTTTAGTAAAAGGGTGCGTGAGAGATCACAAGTACCGGGGAGCACACTTCCGTCAGAAGCCGCAATTTGGACACCCCCACCAGTGGACACAATCGATGAAGTAGTCATGATATGGTCCTTTCCCCCCTGCTGAACCGAGGATAAAGGAGACAATGGTGGAGAGACCACTTTCTTCCTCTTCTTTGTTTTCTTTGGGAGGCGTGGCTGTTTGAACTCAAAAGACCCCTGGACATCTGACTTGGAGACTTCCCAACTTTACACGAGGGAGGAAGTGTGACTTTGGTCGGACTTGGAGGCCCCGAACGTCCCAGCAGTCCTCTACTTAGAAGTAGACTTTCCCCCCTTTCCAGCCCAGTCACAATTGCCAGAATCAGAGGTGTTACAAGTGTCAACCTTGAGAGACGGCATGGACCCCATCTCCACCTCAGAGCCCAACATTGTGCCCTGTAACCCCACTCCGGTTGGCAGTAAAGTGTCAATGGAACAAATGAGTTTGAAGCCACCGACGAAACCACTGGTGAAACAATGGTAGTGACGGAAGGGACGCAGCTCGGATGGGAGATCGGATACGCCACTGCATCGGTGTATGCAGTAGGCACCGATACAAACTTCCCCTTTCCCTCCACATAGTGCCCCCAAGAGTATCCATTAACGAGCCAACCGTGTAGACCGTTGGTTGGTCTGTCGATGAGACAGTTGTTAGGGACACCGTGACTCCCGTGGTCGTCTGAGCCACCACCACGCCAGGCGGGGCATCGGCAAGGTCTTCCGGGTGGTCACTCATGATTAAAGTTACACAATAACAACTGGCAGACAAACATTCCTGATGTTAACGTAGGTATCTCACCCAACTCGATGATAGCTGACGATGAGGTCTTGAGAGTGGAGAACAGTGTTGATTTCTCCCTTAAACCCGGAGACAGCCATGCACTGCAGGTGGCGTGGGAGATGAGATTAAACAGAGTAGAGATGCATACGATCCAATGGCCCAGAACGCGTGAGTGCCTTAATGATTATTGCAACCCAAAGCCACCCATTTGCTGTTTATTGATCTGGGACTAGACCATTGAGGGGTAATAGACCCCGTCCTGGGGGTTAAGTGCATCAGTCTTTTGTCTAGCTTTTATTTAGTCTGAGACCAGTAAGGCTCTGAAGTTATCACGCTTGCGGACTGTCATAGTGGTGGAGGTGAGATTTCGTATTACTGGCTTGGAGAGTTAATACCAGTGGTACACTGAGTTGATACGCGAGAGCCGTGTATGAAAGCCACCATTTAACGGCATGGATGAGCTCCAACGGAGGCAAGTGGACCTCCCGGGTATCGACCCAGATCCATACGTACTCTAGTACAAGTTGATGACACGACGGGCTCACTTATTCCCAATTTCTTGTTTATGCATGACTATCATAACATTAAAAAAAATACTTTTGTCATATAATCTATCCAGTATTTTTTCCAATAAAACCCTTAAAAATCAGTTTCAATTCACTTACCTCAATCGCTCCTACCCTTGCTCCGTGAACATCTTGACAAGTAGCGTTCAAGGGGAAACAGGGAAGAAGGGCTTAAGAATAAAATTTAAACTAATCTTCTGTGTAAATTCTCTAATGGCTTTAAAAATAATAAAAATTGTGTGATTGCTTGTGTCATATTACCTTTCTGTATTGTTGAGGACAGCATGTAGACGTTCAAGTAAACGTTTCTTTGTGAGGGTGTGGTAGTCCAGCCTCAGAGCCATCCCCGCAGCTGCGACTGCTCCGGCGTTGACGGGCTGGTCCCCATACACAGGGATCACAACCATCGGCACACCACAGTGAACACTCTCGATTGTGCTCAGCTGTCCTCCATGGCTGATGAAAACTCGGACGTTCGGGTGACCTGAGCTCAACAAAGGTTTGCACTTGTTTTTTAAATACATATTGGTACATGATAAAGGTACAGCTCATGCTCCACAAACTAAGCGAAGAATGTGTCAACTAAGCGCATGATATTCCCAATAGCTCTAAAACTATGGGACCGTAAGATGGACGCGGCCACGCCCTACCACAAATATACGACACTACAAGAATTTGACGTCACAATTCTCCGTGATTCACACTAATGGAATGATTGGCCAAAAACTATACATTTAACTGACCTTTACGTTGAAATTTGAATTGACATATAATCCATAATTGAACCTTCTAAAATGAAATAAATACATAACTGAAAAATAAAATAGGCTTAAGCCTATACCAATGGTTAACTTTACTAACTTTAATACATAATAACCAAAACACTGAGATGACAAATATTACAGAAACACATCGATGAATAAGCAAGATATTCTAGGACTAGCTTCGTACATGAAATATAAAATAAGGATAAAGAATCCCAGTCCCTTTCCTGTCACCCACATCTTCGCCGGTACTGGCCCTAACGACAAAAATACCATTACGTGGATCTTCATTTTCTTGGTGAAGCCCATCGCCGGCTGGGGGTCTTCTTCTCTGGTCTTACTCAGGACGATGAGTAGTCTAAGTTTTTTGGTTAAGTACTGGCGAATATCAACTATGTGTGTCCGAGTGGGTATTTATGTGGGCGGTGTTTTTTCTTTAAATGACAGCATAAAGGTCCAATCAGCGTCGACAGTGGGTGGGCACCTAGCAACAGTCCAAATCCTTTAGTCAAGCTACGTCATATTTTGGTTGGCCACACTATCCACGCAGGCACTTTGTTCTTAAACCTCGGCGGCTACTTTAACCATCGCTATGGCAACGATGGATGGTTGGGCGACGCCCGTCCTTACAACAGTGAATTTTGATTAGCTTGGAGGAAAATGACCATATGCGTTAAGGCATAAAGTAATGAAATACAATATTGAGGGGGCGAACTGTATATTCCCTGAATTATTAGGAGATCAGGTGTTAACTTGTGGTCGGCGACCAGTGAGTAGAAGGTGAAATGAGAGTTCTAGCTCACTTTCTCCCATAAGGTTAACATTGATCCTCCTTACACAGAATGAGGTGGATCACTTTCTCCCATAAGCTTAACATTAGTTTTGTTAGTATTAAAATCTAGCGAGACATTTACATTATATTTTATTGCTAATTAGTCATTTATCATGTGCTACAGCAAATCCAATCTAGGCATAGTAAATCATTTATTCATTTTCATTTAAGCATTTAATTTTACTAGTACTAATGTCTAATAATCTGACATGCTTCTCATTAAAAAAAAAGTATGGACATAAATGAATTCTTTGGAGCATTGGCTTTCAACCCGGATTCCACATTCCTGTCCAAAAAACATTTTCAATTCATACTCAACCTAAATGCTCTTAAATAAGATTTGCCATCAACTTACAGAGAATGTCAAATTGCGGCATCCATTTCTGTGTGAGGACGTTGCTGGGTTGGTCCGGAAGTTCGCCCCCCTCCCACTTCCAGAGAACCCTCTGAGGGAGTTCGGAGAACGCCTCCAGGAAAGCTCGACGTTTCTCCTCTGGGAAGGTCTCCGCCCTTATCATGGAGCCCATACTGAAGTACACGACGCCGTGTTTTGCTTCCGAGATGAACTTATCCAGGATCTGCTCGGAAAAGATAATACACTATTTTAATAGAGTTTTATAAGGTTGTGTTAGCGTTTCCCTTTATAAACCACGCCACTTTTCAGCCGTACACCCAGGGAAGGGTGTGCCAAGATATACATTTTCCGTGTTCAAGGTCACAACTATGTCTAATGTAGATAAAATATCAATACATGTAGATTACAATTGTTATAATGTAAAAAATTCTGGGAGCTGAAGGAGGAGGCAGAGAACAGGGTGCTTTGGGGGTCTTTGTTTCACTCGCAAAAGGAATGGTCCTGTCGTAAGACAGAACACCCAACAACAGCAACCACTATAATAATAATAATAATAATAATAAATGGAATACCAATATAATTGCCAAAGATACAGTGTGTAAAATATCTAGTAAGCGTGATTGAGGTGAAAGGTTGGAATTTAGAGGATCTAATGAGAAGAGGACAGCAGAAAGAGTTGTTATTTAGGTGTGTAAGGCCGATTCTACACTAGCGGTTAAAACGAGTCGGAATCGCCACTAGCTTACGCCCCCAAACTCTTGAACCTACGCCTGACTGTCAAAATGCAAGTGTTAAACAGCTACCATAACATGCTACTGGTTCTACAGTAGCGGTTTAAATGCCACGGTTGTTGCTTCCACTTGTGCAGAATGGTTTAAAAATGGACATTGTACAGGTCGGCTGAATTGAGGTACTTATTTTGTTGGAGGAAACTCGTCAAAAGAGCCGTTGGTGGACTCACCCCACATTATTGAACTGTATCTCAACAGGACAGTTTCATATAATATTTATGAATCACAGAATATACCCAGAGAAGTTCTTTTTTGTACTATAGAATGTCTGTGGTTTCATTTGAGGAGGTACTTGGTTTAGGAAATGAAAATATTGCAAAACGTGATACCATTTTGAGGAAGAGTATTTATTATTCCCGCTGAAATACTTGTTGTGACATTTAGGCACAACCAACTGCCTGTTAACGCCTGATGTAGTTTGATTCGCGTTTCTACCGCTAGGAGGTTTTAACGCCAGCAGAGGTAGCGGTCAAAACGCAAGTCTAGATGAAAACTTATTTTCTAACTTGATAACAAGAGTTTCAGTCAAAGGCGTGGCTGCTAGCGTTTTAATCGCTAGTGTAGAATAGACCTAAGAGACCTGCTATGAAGAAGAGAAGTGCCCTCGAAGTGTAAGGAAGTGTTGTACAGATCGTACTTTGTACCCATTGTCACACATTCAGCAGAAATATGGACATTTTTGTAAGAAAGACTAGGAAAGTATTATTATTATTATTATTATTATTATTATTATTATTATTATTATTAGCACCACGTCTTACTACCCGTTCAGGTTATACACACTTACACTAATGTGTAGTGGTAGGGTGATTGTGAGATGCAATGGAGGACCTACAGTTTAAGAGGCCGGTCAACACTTGTTTACATGGTAAAACTAAATAAAAGATTGTGACAAAACCGTATTATGGATTTGAAATCGGCTTTCACCAATGAAAAGGTATTTATATTATCTAGAAAGACGACTCTGTTAAACATTTACTAATCATAC
>CABFVX010002240.1:103158-122370 GCA_902151425.1 Timema shepardi | reverse complement strand
AGTAGGGTGATTGATCACATAGTTATTATTATTGACGCCCAAAGCGTGGCGCATTTATCACATATTATTATAATTGACGCCCAAAGCGAGGCGCTTTTTTATTCCGTATTATTACAAACTCATTAAACAAGACACAAAACAGGAATTTGATATTGTCTTACCTGCTTATAAAAACCTTAGGGGTACTTTTTTTTTTAACTTTTTACATGTTGCAAGTTTAATGTCTTAAAATCTCGTGATCACAAGCATAAGCAACTAGTAAACAGAAAAACCTACATGTATAGATACCCTTGAGGAATGTTCATTGAGAGAGTTTTTTTTTACTTTGTGGAAGCCTTAAATCTTATACTGCGTTTCTACTGGTGGTGTTGTCTCTATAATGAAGGGGAATCTCTAGCTGAAAATTAGTACAGGTTTGCATAAAGTCTATTCAGGGTAGGAGTTTTTTTCTGAAAGGCCTTTTTCCATACCAGAAATCTAATATATAGTAGGATATTGGTAGGGGAAATAGACCTTTCAAAGAGTAATTCACACCTTGAATGGAGTATATATTCGGTGTTAAATGTAAAAGCTTCGGTTTTAGATGTTATCATAAAATATCATAAATATGATTAACACTGTGATTACAAGTGCTAATATATTCAAGTAATATTTGGCAAGTGTTAACTCACTGTTGGTTTATGTTGCCGGGGAGCACCGATGCTCTAGGAAAGCTGCCCCAGCTGACCAGATCAGGACTACCAGCAAATCGACATCTTATTCTCAAGCCCCACTTCCAAGAAAAGGCAGATAATTTTCTCTGGGAGCCACACCTTCAAAGAGCGCTAGTGGTCATTTAGCGCAATTTCGCAACTGAACCCCCTATACCCCTTTAGATGTCCAGATGCTAACCTGTCCTCGATTTCGTCTGTTCCGTAACTATATAAGCGTCATCCTTCCTTCACAAAATACATTTCATTGTATCAATTTAATGGAGGAATAACTTGGACGTAAACCTACATAGCCGAAGAATCTACGAGTGACTAAGATGTATCAGGCGTCAGTCTCACCACCCTGTTGTAGGGAAAACCTCTTCTGAGATTTTAAGTATCTACAATTTAGAATCTAGGCCAGATTCTAAACTCCTCTTTTGCTGTGCCCATAAGACATAGTTTTTTCAGTCAGAATGTCTGACTTTATTTGCTAAGCCCATAAGGCTTAGATGTAAATGTTACTCTTAACACCTCTTTTGCTATGTCCATAGGACATATTTTTATGTGTCAGAATGTCTGACGTAATTTCTATGTCCATAAGACATAAAGTTGTTAGTCATAATTATGACATGTTTTCTTATGCCCATTTGGCGTAGTTTAAAATGAAGGGAGTAATGATTACTCCCTAAACGATATGTCCATGATTAGGATCTCTTTATGGTGTAAATCAGATTATCTAACTTTTCTCTAATGACCTAGTTAGGTCAGTGACAGATCTCAGTCACTACTGTCTCATTGAAGTGTAACTATGTAGGGTGCACGACCTGTAGGGGCGCTACTAGTTGGTAGTAGTAGCAGCCCGCGGGAAGAGTGTTTTGGCTTCTGCACGTATAGGAGTCGTTCTGTATCGAGTTATACTAATATTGTTTGTACTAGTTATTGTGTGTCCTAGTGATGTGTGGAAGTATAACTATACTATTGAAGGTCCAGGCAGTACTTATTAGAAAAGTAACCGGCTATAGTATGTTAACTGTTCCTCTTCAAGTAAATTAACTCTAGGTACTCGTAGCTCTAAGGAGTTAACTCAAGCTAATTAGCTTATTTTTATATCCATCCTCACAGTAACTACATAAAATTAGGATTAAATACCCCTTGATTTCACTCACTATAATTTCAATATTATTCATAAATACACCTATATGGTCTTAGTCTGGTTTTAGCCAGGTTAGATTATTTACTTGTGTTGTGGGTTGTCCACATACTATTAGTTTGTCTATGTTTGAATACTGCTATGTTGAGGCAGATGCTCCTTAGTAGGAGAATGTACGTTGATACTCATTTTAAGAGTTACTAAACCTTCTATAATAAACACTTTCTTACTTAATATGTTAGTGCCTTGTCACCAAGGTGCTTATTTCTATTCTAGCGTATCGTAAAGTTTACGATCATGGTAACTGAATTAAGTTATCTTTAATAACAATGAACTGTTTGATCAATTATATATATATATATATGTAATTTAATTGTCTCTTGTTTACATTTAATTAAACTCTTTTATTAAACTTATATATTTCTCTTGTGATTTATCCCTCCCAAAACTTCCTTATTCAATTTTGTGTTTAATTGTAATCTTCAGTTCTTCTACTTACTAGGAGAAGCAAGAATTCATTGGAATTAATAGATTGTGCTCACTTTTAACTAATTTTCATTTACTTTACCAAATGCTGTAAGCTTAGCGTCTTAAGCAACGTGACCATTGGTTTCAGATAATTTAAAAACCTAGAAATATAAAGAGGTTTTACTTTGTATTTTAACTTAGGTTAAACCTAAAATATGTGTTTAAAAAGTTTATAAGCTAAGAAGGTTTAAACCTTACATGTGTGCTGTAAAAATATTTGAGTCGTGCAACTTAGCTATATTTTAAAAATAAATCATAGCCATTGCCTTAAGTATTCAACATTAAGATCAACAATTCTGATAACTAAAAAACAAGTATCAAATAAGCATAAACATGATATGGGCTGGCGTAATTTGGCTAAAATTAATTTGTGTTTTTACACAAATTGAAAGCCTATTGTTCTAATACCCATAATCATCGGGTGGGTAGCTAATTTTCCAAAATTCATAAAGATTAGAAAATTGGTATAGTTTCTAAGGTATCCTAGCAGTAGTGCACGTCATGGATTTATTTTTAATTTTGTAGCTTCTGCAAAACCTAGCTCCTTTAACTTTGTGAAAATCGGTTCAGACGAACAACAAAATATATCAAGAGAGTTGTAACTTTAAATACATAATAAATAAAATATGACTTTTTGTTTTCTTTCACACATATTACCAGACTAACGACTCAAATCTGCGATATTAAAAATACATCTAATATTTCTTGCTACTATTACATGCTGTTTAATATAATAATGACTGGTTTTCTCTCTAAATGTTTAACTTTATAGAAATTTCACATGCCCACTCACTAAATTCACTCATGCAACGCCAGAAACTTACATCTAAATTTAATCTTAACTCATTTAAGTAGTAGCACATGTTTGAGGTAAATCAAACTATTTTAAATTCAAGGTGGACACAAATTAACTCAGTTTATCTTCAGAGCTCAAGTTATTAAAACAAAACAAGTCAAAAATAAGAAAGAGGGGTCATTGAGGTAGGCTACACCATCAAATAGGTTAACATCATTAGGCTAAATGGTCATACTCGCAATTTGGCAAGGTCCTAGCCATGTAAAATGCTATTTTAAATAAGTATCAACACTCCCTTCTACAGATGTAGTTAAAGTCCTTGACCAAATACACACTGCTTGTAAAACCATCATTGCCAGCATGTTGTGGCGTGTTCTGTAAATGATATAATAATGTTATGTGGCCTAGGTATATTTTACTTTAACCTAGAAGAAATTGTGATAAATTATGTCAACGGTTTCTTAGTTAGGAATCCCGTTTAAAACGATGGTGAAAAGTCTACCAAAGAACAGGTATTCGTAGGTTTAAAATGGTGAATTTTTCAATATGGAGGCAATGCTTGGGATATAAACCCATAATTTGTAAAATATCTTCTTTGCTATCATATATACCCACATTTTACACCTTATAAAAAATTTCTACACAAAAGTATCTTTCCATAAGATAATAATCAAGTGTGAGATAAATATGGCAGATTAAAGAGATCAACTCAAGTTCATCTTACTTTTTGTATCAAAAACTGCATTTTATTTTTTTATCTCATTAGTTTTTAATAGTGATTGTTTGAGAATCCTTTTTATTTACAATATGTGCTTTTGGTGCTGTTGAACAAACATTTTCAAACATTTTCTCTTTGTTTAAAATGTTTCTTGATATGATGTCAGCTTCAGTATAACTTTCAAATTGAGAGGTGTTTGCTTTGTGAATAAATCAGTCAGGAAAGGGTATTTGGTGAAATTGCGCCTTCACAGAAAAAAAAGGGAGAACTGTCCCCTCCTATTAATCATCACACCAATAGGTGGGAAAAGGGCACCCCACACACTGTTGACTGGCTGGTAACCCAATAAAAACAGCCACAACCACACTCCGTACACAGTTGTTTACTTCTATGGACTATATGAGGCGGCAAGCATAAGGGGATCGTCATGACCCGGAATCAAGGCAGAACATTGTTTTGGATGAACAATACCTGAAAAAGGTCGACGGAAAATGTTTAATTTTGATAAATGAAGGTGATGAATAATTCATGATCCTCATTTTTTCTAGCTCCAAATGCCGGTAAATACTGCAGAGTCACAACCAGTTCTTTATGAACGGGTATTTCAAATCGTGTAGCGAACTAGCTCTATACAATCCACGCAGGCCTTGGCAGTACATATGAAGTGACGAACATATTTCCTACCAAACAAAAAAAAAGTGTAATCCTATGAATTATGACTTACTTTTGTGTAAAATGAAAGACCATTTACCAGGGTGGAATCAGGAAGAAATAATGATTTACGTCGATTAAGCTTGCATTTCTTTCCTGGTTTTGAATTTCCAGACATGTGCCATCAAGTTATGTTATTTCCATTTCAATCGATGTTTGTGGTGCAAGGTCTAACTAAGACCTTGGATTGGTACTGGACTACAAGAAGGTTGATTATGTAAGCCTTCCCGTCTACATCCCCCTCAAGTATGTTGAAGCTGGGTGACTCCAATCTACAGTACGGTGCCAGGAGGATAGAAAATGACAGTTTTTGGACCACTTTGTGTACTAATGTCTGGAAAATTCAAATCTACCAATTGATGTATACCACTTTGGAGATGCAAATCATCGAGTAACAATGCTGTCGAAGGGTGGGACAATGAGCTTAAGGACAAAGTTCATCTAAATCCAAACTTACATCCTCCTGAAGACACTGAAGCAGGAAGAGGAATACGGTGGATACAATTATTATGATAGGTGGAGTCTTGGTTTGGGAGGAACAAAGAAGAAATCAGCCGTACATACAACTTGACAAAAACATTGCAAATGTTTTACACACTTACAAAATAAACACACCGAAGGACCTCATCAAATGTTTGAAGCGTCTAGCCTACATTCAAAAAAGTGAGTAAGAGGTGGTCACTGGAAGCCACTATCAGCAATGTTAAATTGACAAAGGACATAATCTCATACTTTGAAACATGACAAAAAGGGAAATATATATATTATATATCTTATTTTGTCATTTCTTAAAGTACCAAGCCTTTGTTAAGTGTGAGAGTAAGTTAAAGTGAAAATGGTAAGTTCACGAGAAACGTCAGAAAAGTGCGCCCACATGACCATTTTAAAATTATCCAGCTGAGACACACATGGTCCTATGGGTGCCCTTTTACCACCAATTAGGTTGATGATTCATGTGAGGGTGTAGTTATTCCTTTTTTTCTGGGCAGGCACATTTTTCCCAGTTGCAACTTTCCCAACACCAGGAAATGAACGAACTATCCACACTTATAAATAAAGGAGTATAACTGTCTGTATGCATTCAAATAGTATGCAAATAAATAAAATAATAGATTTTTTTTATGTTTTTGTGGGACAAATAATTCATACAAATATATAGTGATTTGTGAAAATGAAAGCTCCTTTTCATAAACCTGATGCACTACATAGTATTCCCAGGTGTTACGTTCAAATAAAAAACATTTTTATTTCAAAAATAAATGTTTTTATGTGCAATTGAGTTAGGCTTATCGTTCAGGGAAAGGAAGAAAAATTATTGGTTTTAAGTGTAAACACTTCATATTATAACTTCATTTCTGGAAAAAGTGTAGCAAGCGTAATGATTATTGGAAAGAGAATATTTATTGATGAATCCAAACTATATGTGACTTATGTGCTGTGGATGCATACAACCATAAACATTGCCAAATCAATTTTTGAAATGAAGAAGCTATCCCTGGACCGTTCAATACCAGATCTGAACCACCCACATGTCACCCAGAAGACACAGTACCCCACAAAGCATTTTTTTCCATCTGCAAGTTAAATGTATGAGAAATAAAAAGATCAAACATATGTAAGAAAACGTGTCAAAAAAATGAAAGAATGTATACATAAAACAGTAGCCCTGAACCTTATACCTCTTAGTAAAAGAAGAAAAAGCTTCTAGAGCATTTTAAATATGTAACCTTCTTTAGGACAGTGGCTGGCACAAGTGATATAATCACTTTCAAAAGTAAGGTTGTTTATTTGTTGCAAGACTACCACAGTTCCTGCCATAAAATTATTGAAGAAGACACAGGGAACTTCATTGTAGTAGGTGCTGAAATAATTCAAAGTGATGTAAAAGATATACCAATAAATCCAGACAATTGTCCATGTAATGAAGATATCAGTAGCGTGATATACAATCTAAATTATGTTTATGAAAGTTTAAGGCTGGTATTGTCAAAGTTCTTCGGTGTTAAGACCAAAAATTAGATAAATTAAGCTGCTATAGGCTTGTCAATCATGCAAGCTGTCCGTCCTTGAGTCTTAGTTGCACCTTTACAATTAGGACTTGGAGTTTAGATACACGAATACACAAGCTCAAGATTTGTTATTGAGTCTGTTCATCATATGGGTATTTGCAGCTCCTATCCAGAAGTACTGAGGTTTGAGCGTTCAGCTGCTGCAGAAAGAAAAACACGATTTTAAGAGCCTTCAGAATCTTCTGAAACTCCTGAAAAATTTATTTAGTATGCTGCTGACAACATCGACTATAATTTAATCACGTTTTATTGTTATGGGGAATTTCAAGGATTGAGAATAGTTTCTACCGTGACAACAGCAGCGAGATTTTCAGCTGTCACAAAAAAAAATCATGTTTCATTAGAGGAACTGGAGAAATTGGAACATATACCTTTTATAATGTACCATTCAAAGGCGAATGGAATGAAGTTTCTCAAACACAAGAATAGTACGAAAACAAAGTTTTGTCTGTGCTGCATGCAATCGCAATCATTGATTGCATCTCAAGAGAAAACTGATGATATAGAACGACTACTGAATGAATAACTTTCTCTTGGTGAATCTTTCTTTGATATTATTGAAAGAATAAAGATGAAGCTAGAGCTAAAGACGTACTGATTAACAAAATCTGATCTTGGTTAGAATATCTGAAAATGTTTAAAATTTAGAAAAGATTCATAAAGGTAGAACGATATGGAAATTGGCAGCTTTATCTAGTGATAGTTCAAGAAATGCTACCATTATTTAACGCATGTGTTTATAATATGTGTGTCAGTTCTGCACGCTTGTATTTGGAAAGTATAATTAAGCCTGAATATGATTCCTGAAATACACAATATATTCAAAAAATATCTATATGTTGACAGAATAAGTGGTAGGTTTTGGGGAGGCCTTTCAAAATACTTGATAACTGAACAGGTTTTCATGAGAAACATCAAGTGTTATGGTGAAATGACATACAGAAGAAGCATGCCTGAACATAGACAGCTTATCTGGGTAGTATTACGCCCAAGTTGTTCCCATGTGGATACTGTAGTTGTATTCTAGTGTTAACTGTTGGCAAGCATACAATTAATGAGCAACACGTAGCCATGACTAGTTCAAGAATTGCACTTTATAATGATGACACACAGAAATTTCTTAAATGTGTAGACCAGCAAAAGGTTTTAGAACGATAAAGTAACTTGCGTAGTATAGTGTCCACATTAACCTTTGTATGTATTTTAGACTTGAAATGAAACAATCTTACCAACCGGGGTACTAATTTGTATCTAGTGTTTCTATACTGTTTCTCAGAGGTTTTTATTTAAAAATCCATTAAACACTAAAATTAGGGGTGTTTTACTCAAGGGCGTAAAGAGAAAAAGTACTTTATTAGATTGAAGTTAAAGATTGTATTTAATTCTATATTTATACAATATTTATATTACTAAAAATACATTTAATTTACATAAAATTAATTGAGGATTATTTTACATAATTACATATTTCCCATTATTATCATTTTATCTTTGTGATAAAAATAACTTATCATTCAAACTTGTATGACAATTAAAATAAATGAGAATAACATTGAAATCGTTCATTGTGATAGGATATAGAGGAATCCATATTAACAAAAATTTTAGTATTTGTAGAATAATATTTTTTGCTAATTTTTAAGGATTTTTTTCCAGCTAATATTATTGAATAATTACATTTATGGGTTGGTGATTAGAAATGTTATATTAAAAGGAGTGTACTCGTATTTGCGCAAAAGGATGATGAAAAACCAACCTCAGTTCACCCGATCTCCATGTAATCGGCAGTCTATCTACTACGACATTAGCGTGTTACATCACGCGGCCACCGAAATGGTTGGAAGTATGTTCTATTTTTAAGTAACAAGAAAACACCAAGGTATTTTAAAATAATGAATTTGTAGAAATCTTAGTAAATAATCAAATGTAAAGTTATATTAAAAAATAAAGGGCCACTAAAAATAATAATGATATTTCATTATTAAAAATATATTATTTCAAATTTACCAACAATAAATTGATATTTTCACTTATTAATATATAATCATTGAAAATTAACTTAATGTATAAACTTTAATACCAATGAACCATTGAATTACTTTTATGTAAAGATTCCGGAAATATATCTATTTAAAACCATATCCAAGCAATATGTTTAGTTTTTTGCTATTATTTAAAAATTCAGTTATTACATAGAAGGTTAGAGAATATAAAATAAAAAGTAATTTTTAAGATGCATAAAGTTTCACATAAAAATACACTGATTTAAATGTATTTTAACAACAATTTACTTACAAAACTATCTTAAGGGATTTGTTTGGTTACCGTTTATGATTATATAGATCTTTTCTAATAAGTGGTATTGCTACTTTAAAAATTAGTGTAAAAATAATTAAATAGCTAAGAATACCATTCTATTATTATAAAGAAGCCCTTATCAGTTTACGTTTCAAATAAAACGTATCTAAATGACTAACTCAACATAATTGTGATAGAGACAGTAATATAAAAAAACAATTATAATGGTTTATATCTCTCTGTGGGTTATCTAAGATTCTGATTAGTTTGCTTTGTGTTTTTATTGGTCATATAATTAGGCTGTCATATGCATTCTTTTCACCATAAGTTATTTAAACACTCTATTGACGGTTTAATTAAACTTTCTTTTGTAGTCTATTAAAACCATACTAAAATCCCTATTGAAAACACAATATTATGCGCTAGTTAAAGAAGACAGTGGACTTCGGCTTATATCATGACAATTAATAAATGGCAATTTGTATATCTATCACAAATAATTGAAATATAATTTTTTAGTGAACTATAAAGGATAGCAACATATTTTCTCTATGGTTTAACCTTGTGTAATGTGGATTAAAGAAGTCTCAAGAATTTCAAATTAAATCTACCAGATATGTGAATTAATAGTTGTAAGAAATTGTTTTTTGTTTCTAATCATTAAAGAGAGTGAAGTGTTCATCGGTGGCTGCAGATTATTGCAGTAAGATATATCAAAAAATGTTAATTGACTTTTTAGTTTATAACAAATAATTTGAAAGCCATGAATTTTTAATAAACTTTGTAGCCTTTATTAATAGTGAACATTAATATACATTCGTAAAATCACTATTTCTTTTATCACTTTTGAAATTAGTTGAAAGATATCAGCTGCCTTGAGCATAATAAATTCTAATTTCACTTAAAATATTAATTTCATTTTTAACATACATAGAAATAGAACATTTTTTACTTTTTTGTAATAATCAAAAAATCAATGTTAACTTATAATGTAAGCTTGTGAAACATGGATGACATATTTTAACAATTTTTTTGTTATTGATAAGATTTCAACAGAAAGGAAATAAATTCTATCAGATAAATCCCATTATGGAATATAACTATCTAATATTATTTATATTATCTTCAAGTCTGGGGCAAGTTGCAAAGAGTGAAGTGTCTTTCCAAGAAGTTACACCGAAATATGGTAAGCTTCTATTGTCTACATTCTTATTTAAAATGCTAATACCAGTCGTGTAACTAAGGAAGGTGTCTTAAAAATGGGTTCTTCAAAAACCATGACGTTCCCAGTCTTACTACTTATCTGATATACCAGCTTTTTTTTATAATAAATGGATAGTATACGGATGGTATTAGAATGAAAATCATTGGGTTCTAAATGTCATGAACCTTTAATGGAGAGGAGAACAACGTTTGTACAAATGAACGTATGGAAATATTGGATCTTAGAATATCAAAATATACTGGATGGCTCAGTGGTAGAACATTGTTCAGCTAAGCTTTGGGTCCCGTGTTTGACTCCTGTTTGCAGGTCTAATTTTTCAATATTTTAATTCTTCCACTCATATAGATTAAATAAAACTTTATATGTTCATCATAAAAAGAATGGTTTTTTGCATATTTAAAGAAGATAAACTTCACTTTAATATTTTAAATTTCATATCAATAAATAAATTATCCATGTATAAATATAATCCAAATAGCTAATCGTAAAATTAAAGCTGATGATAAAGATTTAAACAAAATACATTTATAAAAGTGAATTAATTTAAATAATTTAACTAATTCAAAATAATTTCTTTGTGCACATGTTATCTAATCTGAGAACTTGAGCCCAAATTTTTGCTACGTGGATGTTATAATATTGATTGTTATGAATCAAAACAATACAAAATATTTTGTTTATGTCTGCTAAATCTCTTATTATCTATTTACAAATATTTCAATTAAATTATTTGGCTATCGCATTTTTCTACTCGGTATAAGCAATATTTTACTAATAAATTGTGTACAGTACAATTAGTGTATTCACTATCGTTTTCAATGTAATTATATGTCTATCGCTGTGTTCTACTCGGTATGAGCAAGTTTTACTAATAAATTGTGTTCAGTACAATCAGTGTAGTCACTATCACCAGGAAGGTACAAAGTCATACAAGTACAGTAGTGTTAAGGAACAAATTTTAATCTTTGAGCTACCTTGGAACTAGAGATGGGAAAAACAGTGATTTTACGATATCAGTGAATACAGTGACTGTGATTTTAAAATATCGGTGATTTATACCAGTGATTTTCCACTGTTAGTATTTAGCTGCTGTCCGAGTAGGCACGTACAATCGAGTAGGAGTATGGAGTATTTCTGAATACTGGGTATTTACTATTTACTCGAATAATTCCATGACATTCGGTAGTCGGTTGGAACTTGAAAGGAGAAATAATTACTTGGAAGTTTGGCGGCTTGCAATGGAATTCGATACTTAAAGACTTAACATAAGCTCTTTCTGTCGGCACTCGGCACTGACATTGACATTATTGACATACAGCTACCTAATCTCCGGGTTTCGTGTTGCCTGACTAATGTACAGTCAATACAAAAGTGTGCGTTTTAAGAAGTTTAATACAATTGAAAAATAGAGAAATAAAATATGTTATTTAGTATTTTATAGTGAAATGTTATGTAATTTGGGCAAAATTAGTGGTCCAACAAACATTATGTTAAACTTGAATAGCAATATTAACTTATTTTACGTACTATGAGAAACACTTGTAGTTGTGTAATTTATTTAGTGATTCCCGGCAAAGATTTATCTGATTACCAAACCCTTCCTTCACCTCTGACAAGACATCTTGTGAATGTGGGGAATGCCAGGCCTCCACCGTGGTTCGGATTCCACGTTAAACTGTAGGTCCTTCATATCATCTCACAATCACCCTACCATTACACATTAGCGTAAGTGCGTATAGCCCGAACGGGTAGTAAGACGCGGTGCTAATAATAATAATATTTAGTGATCTATTTCACTACAATTAAAATTTATGTGAGATTAAAAATGAACATAACATAATGGTGATTTGTTTAGAAAACGTTTGGAAAGCAGGTCATATATTATATTATTGTAGTGTTATTTTATTTTAAATACCGTACATATAATAGTAGATGAGCTATACATCTAATAGAAGCAAATAAACCTATAAGATGCTAGAAAATATTTAATCAATTATTATATAAACACACTTTAGATTAGACTATAGGATGATGAGGATCATCAACGCATTGTAGATAATATATTAAGGTTTTTTTCTATTTTGTTACTTATTTTAATTCATTATTTACGATTTTGGGGATAGGATCACCGAAAAAAAGAA
The DNA here is from genome assembly GCA_902151425.1 of Timema shepardi. NCBI lineage: Eukaryota > Metazoa > Arthropoda > Insecta > Phasmatodea > Timematidae > Timema > Timema shepardi. Next base: position 110,042 of record CABFVX010002240.1, on the reverse strand, counting down.
ATGATTTTTTTTCGTAGCCTACTTTTAAAAAGAATCCGAAATGTGATTTGCTTAGTAAGCTAAGCTTGCTTTTGTATTTTGCTCTTAACAACAAATGTTTTGTATTGAAAATGCATGTGAAGGAAATATTTAAACTATTAAAGTCATTTTTACGTAGCAATCTTATACTGATTTTTATAGATGAGCTCTAAGAGATCAAGTGTTTTAAATAGAAATAACACGTAAAACATGCCAGTCAATAAGGTCGATTCTCAATTAGTTGGTAGAAAATAAAAAATAAAAGAATAACAAAGGCCGCGAAGCGAGTATTTATTCGAGGGTCTAGAAAAAGAAGCAATACTAGCTCCGTAGTTCGAGTATTGCGAGTATTTCGAGTATTGTGAGTATTTCGAGTTTTTCGAGTATTTCGAGTATTTCTAGTATTTCGAGTATTTCTAGTATTTCGAGTATTTCGAGTATCACTGATATCTCAATCACCGATACTTTTGGGATCCAGTAACTGGGAGTAACAGTGATCAAATGGTATCGGTGAAAAAATCACAGTCAGTGATATATCGCCCATCTCTACTTGGAACAACTGCACGAGTCCAAAGTGGTTAAATAATATTTAACTAAAAGGAATTCATCCAGGGTTTTTGGAGCTCACAATATTAAAAATGTCTTAAGTGCAAACTTAAGCACTTATCATAGGTTTAAGTTGGAAATACATTTCTAAATCTATAAGATATTTTGCTTGTTTTTGTATAATTCCTAGCAATTGCCCGCAGCTTAGCTCGCATTAGACAATATATCAAAACATTTGACATCTCAAATTCTAGAAAAGAATGGAACTTATCCGAGAGTAGTGTTTTATGTGCGTACAAAGATTCAAGAACGAAAAAGGTTTCCCTCCCATCCCGGTCCCCCTCCTCACTTCTGCTCATATCACTCGCCATCTTCTGAACTTGCAATACCAGCAGTGACTATGCTCATTGTTTACTCCTGGTTTTTCTAAACATCTTCACTCGCTGTTGATCTATCGTGAGGGTGTATAGCTTATCATAATTCTATGAAAAATAAGGAGATACAACAGATGTCCCGTCTTGACCGGATTAGTAATTTTTTAGTTTACTTTCAATGAACAAACAGACAAACATTCTAACATTCATTGGATGATTTGGTATTCTTATCGTTTAAATTACCAAGTAAAAAAAGGAACACTTCACAAAACTAGATTGAGCATAGAACAAAATAGTGTTTTATTTTTTATATATATAAGAAAATAGTGTTTTACTATATATATATATACTATTCAAGAATCAAAAATTAAGTAAATTTAAATAAGCACTCTATAGTAGGTGACCTATAAGATCAAATAAAATTTTACTGTTAACTTAGTACCAAGAAACAAATTTAAATAAGCCCTAATTTACGTGCAAAACTATAAAATAGCTGAAAATACTTAAAATACAATATCTTAGTTCAAACACGCTAACAGTGGCTCTATTTTAATGAATAATTGTTGAATGAGCATAAATAAAACTGTTTAAATTTATTATCAACGAAAGAAAACTATATAAACGCAAATTATATTTAAAATACCTTGTTTAGTTTAGCAACAAAATGAATAATTTGGATGTAATATAAAAGAAACAGAATTAAATTTATCTTATTTACAGGCAAAACCATAAAGTATATCTGAAAAAATTACTTCCATATAAGACGCATATTGAAGAACTCTAACAGTATATTTCTTACGTTGCAATGAACAACAAAATAAATAGTTTAGTGTTACATTAAAGAAACAAATGTATAAAGCTAGCTTATTTCCCAAGAAATGAAATAACTAACAAAAACCATTTAGTTTAAAAGGCATACGCTAGAGCACTAAAAAAATGTTAGCACTATATTTATCTGTAAATCATTGTATATTAACTAAGAACTGTGCAGTTACTTTATGTATTATTTGCTATTAGTTAAGCGCTAAGCATGAATAATAACCCAATGAGAGGTCGCAGTTTACTTATGTTCTTTATCTTTAATTTTGTATTTTCTCATTGTTTAACATTATAAACAAAGTGAAAATTTTCATTTTGCTATGAAAATGACATTAAGGGCCCTTTACATGTTTATAAATTTATAATTTGGATCATATCAAATCAACTATTTGAGATATGACATAGTTTATATTTATAAAGATGTAGTAATATTAAAAATAAAACGCTTTTGATTTAAACCTAATTTTAAAAAGTCTCTATTTTTGAGCTATAAGCTTATTTATGTCTATCTATTTTTTTTAGTTTTTAAAAAATGAAATTGATTCTTATACATTTGATGGACAGACATGCATCTCTTTTTTCGTTGTTTTGTAAGAGTGCGTATAATTTCATTATAAATTTTTGGAGGATTGTATTTGCAGAAATGTATATTATTTAGTTTCACAAATTTTAATTGCTTATAGTAAATGTCTCCATTTTTAAGGTTAAAGCTACCTTCTAGTTTGAGTGATGACCAAAAACATGGAAACTAAAGGATATTATAAATAACATATAGTTTGATTAATGGTTACAAGAAGGATAGCTAGTACTGTTATATATAACATGATGGTTTATTTGTTGGCTACAAGCAGAATCGTTAGTGCTGTTATATATAATATGATGGTTTATTTGTTGGTTACAAGCAGGATCGTTAGTGCTGTTATATATAACATGATGGATTGTTTGTTGGTTACAAGGAGGATAGTTAGTGCTTATCTATACAATGATGGTGTGTTTGTTTGTTGGTTACAAGGAGGAAACTTAGTACTCGCATATAAATATCGGGATTGTTTATTTGTAATAGGATATCCTGGAAAGTGTTGGGATAAAGAACTGAGAAAGGCGTTCAATCCAGGGGACGACTGGGTTAAAAGAGGGCAATGTGCCGAATTCTCTTGCAATAAATTTAAAGAAAATTTCTACATTAACAAAAATGGGTAAGTTTTTAATTAATAACATCTCCAAAATTCAAAGAGATACGCCAATTTAAACGGCCGAGTGGTAAGGGAGGTCAATTATTAATAACCTATAAGATTTAAAAAAATAAAATTGTGTTTGTGTAAGGATGATATCTATTTTCCAACACTATTATTCTATTTATATTGTATAGTTCTTTTATGCTCTGATATGTTAGTCTATTCTTTAATCAGTCTGCTTAAACAGTATTTCACCAAATTCAATTACAATTATTTTACTTTCTTTCGACACATCGGAGAGAAAGTATTTTGACCACCTTAAAATTTTAACTCAAGATTTTGATACCCCTTGAAATAAAAAAGTTTATTTCGCAAAGCCGTTTGTCTATCTATCTGTTTGTCTTTCTGTCCGTTTGTTTGACTGTATCTTGGGCTAGATTCGAATCTAATTTACGACTGGGCTAAGACATGGTATCTGGAGTTTTCTTAAGGTCCTCCCGAGTGGATTTTTGTAATTAGACATCTTACCCTAAAATTAAAGGTAGTTTACTGAGGTGAAAAAAAGAGCAAAATCGATTTTCTCACAATTACCTCTAACAATTTTGATAACATTATATATNTATATATATATATATATATATATATATATATATATATATATATATACACCGTACTTGATCATGAACAATATGGCAGTTCTCATTTTCTTATTTTAATAACTTTGAGGGTAATTTACATTGGGGAAATTAAAAAAAATCATATCTTCATAGCTATTTGAGATACAAAATATATTATCATTGTTAAATTGTAGTATTATTAACGATAACATCCTTTATTTGATATATATTTACACAAAAATCGTAATTTCTGAGCCATAATCAAATATACATATTTTTTAATGAATGTCTTTGAAAATAAATTTGATGCTTATGCTCTTTGGTTGACAAAGATGTTTCTCCTTTCTTATTTTTTCTGTAATAATGTTCCTAGTTCCCACTGCCATAGAGTAAGTAACAGTATATATTATTTAATTTATGATCTTTGATGTAGTGTTTCTACAACAATGTGTAGACAAATTATTATATCGTTGCACAAATCTTAGTTTTTAGTAAATGTATTTTATGAGTTAAAAGCTAGAGAAAGTCTGTGCGGTGCGCAGTACCATTTATTTATTTCTCACAATTATCATGGTTTAATTATACATGAATATACAGGTCTGTAGGACAAGGTATTAAATATTATTTAATTTTTATTTAAAAATGACATTTTCAAAATCATCTTTTACAACCATATTACTACCCATTTAGGCTATCTGCATATAATATACACTAAATGGAGTTGGAATATGAAGGTAAATTTTAGAAAAAAGGTACTCGCATTTCAGGAAATGTAGACTGGAAAAACATTTGTTAAAATCTAAGCTCAGTACACTCTACCAGGCATCGAAACCAATCTTTTAAAGTGGAGAAATATTTCCATTCGACAGCCCAAAAGAATCTCAAATAATTATCACCAAACAAAATTATCCTATTTTTATGAAAACATTAATCAAATTTTTATTTCCCCACATTTTTGTATTTTATGACTTATAGACGACATGTGAAATAAACGTGATTAGAAAGAACTATCTAAACACCTACTTATTAGTAGGCTTCCTACATTTATTTATATCTTGATATATTAACCGATTTTTGATATAATTTAGCTGTTATTTTATATCAGCTTATTACTATTTTATATTTTACCACAAAGGCATCATATTAATGTAGGATAAATACTCTTAAGTTTTTAAACTTAAAAATGATTTTACCTTTGTATTTAAGTTTACTGTAATTTTTATCAATAATACTCAGTAATAGCTGTGCTCGAGTGTCTAAAGATATTGCACTTCAAACTATTTTTAAACAACATTAGTAAAGTTCCCTCTTAGGAGATATATTTTGTTGAACACTTGTTTAGGTCCTGGTTGGAGAAATATATAATATTTACATTTATAAGGCTGGTTGAGAATTATAGGAAGTTCAAGATAAGTGTGGTCTAACCACTTTAAAACATTATGGCTCGAAACATCGTTACATGCCATAATCTATATATAATCTATGTTAATCAATTCATGTATTTAAAACACGAATATGGGTTCCCCTATGTCATAAATGAGTGTCTTAGAGTGCTAATAAAAACACTGAAATGTAGATTTTCACAAAAATCTGTTTAAGAGTTTACTAAAATTTACTATAAACCCTGTCATTTAGATACTCAAGAAAAATTACATGGGCGAGTCTTCATCTGTATATAACAAGATTTTACACATTCATGATACTCACATAAAGCATGTTTTACCCGCATATGTGGACAATCTGGCTAAGATATCAATCCCGTCTAGGCTTGCTTTGAGGAAAATGGTAGGTTGGGGTTTGAATCCTAGCCTGATTTTCTAAGGTTGGCTTATAAATAGGGTTTCTAACCCTTCTTCAACGCAAATTAATACACATTATTATAAATAACAGACCTTCCTTTTAATTTTCTCATTAGTTTATAAATGCGATAACCAGATATGAAGAATACAAAGTCTATACAGGTAGATTATAATAAAAATAACCGACACAATACCTAAACTTCAATTGATATGTGCATGTAATGTGAAGCTTTATTTATAAAACGTATATTCATTACGTAAGAGGGGATAGAGATAAAATGAACTAGATTAAATTTCTATCAAGTAAATCTTAAAATTTAATAGGAAGAAACAGGCCACATACAATTGGCTTGACCAGTTATATATAAAGCATATCCAATCATTGATAATGTAACTAATTATTATTAATCGAGAGCCCCAGTTTAACTTTAATTTGTTTCCATCTCAAAATAAAGAGAAATCAAGGGTCTAGAGTATTACACCCCCCGCCTATCCTATAGCTAAGGCCCCTAAAACTACAGGATAGGAAGGATTTAACGTACATTTTATAAATGACAACAGATAAAAGAGCAGTGTTTTAAATCAAAAATATTTTAATTTGCTCAAAGCAGAAAACAAACAAATGCAAGTGTGGCCTTAATTCAAAAACTTCCAATCGCTACTACTGTAAAAGAAAACATTGCATCATACGCTGTACCTTCACAATAACAGGACTTAAGGTCTTTCATAAATTGTTACACAAAAATGGGTATAAGTAAAATAAGCCGATTAATACCCATGAATAAGAGTATCGGATTTACTGAACAAGAATACTGTGTGACATCTCGTGTCCTTCTAATTACTTCAATTCAAAGTTTACATTAGTCACAAGGATAATTCATGGATGTAATCCATGAAGTAGAGAATCAAACGCAAGAAGTTGCGTCGCCACATAACAGTCTACTTTAACTAAAAATGTTACGCCAAATGGTTATAGAACTATAAGGTAATAACTAACAAAGACATTCTTGATTTTTCCATATTATCTATATATGTTCTCTAACACCCCGGACAGTTATATGAAACGTAACTTCTCCATTACGCTGCTTGGGTTATGACTATTTACAATTAAGAGAAAACAGGTCTATCTCACAAGACGCTAATATAAGGTCAGCTCTACATATTAAATTAACATATACCGAACGAAATATCTCAATTGCGTTGACTCAAAGATTTGACTATTTACATTATAAATTTGACCTACATGACCCCAAAACAAAGTTTGCTATATAAAATAAAAATATATAGTGTCAGACGCGATTTCTCCATGGCGTTGACTCAAACATTTAATAACTTACTCCATTGGTCCCTCTTCCATGACCCCAATAAAAAGTCTGTTCTAAAAACACAAATTTATATCAAACGTAATGTTTTCCCCGATCCATCCTCCATGACCTCAATACATCGTCTGCTCTATCCCAAAAGCTCTTTCATAATGCTCTATCTAATACAATTTACATTCACCTATATATTGAGTCTAGAAAACAAGAAAAAAAG
>CABFVX010002240.1:83383-103150 GCA_902151425.1 Timema shepardi | reverse complement strand
GGGGTTCACATACTAGTCAATCACGCAGTAACAATTCATTTCATCATCATGGTGTAGTTTTCATAGTCCATCTCTTTGACCAATGTAGCAAACATCCGATGTCCGGCGAGGGTTTCCTTATCCCTCCGCCAGGGGGGCAATACAGGGCTTGTTGATTTGGCGCCTGGAATCTTGCCAACATCACCCAGTGTTAATATTATTCTCGGGCCGGGTAGATCGTCGAATACGGACTTCTCAAGTCGTTGTCGTCCCACGCTTCTACATTAGTGGTTTTGACTTGGTAGTAATGTAGTGAGGCCAGCTTGAAGATCAGAAGGTACGTGAGAAACAGTTTATTAAGTAGACAGTTGGTAATTAATATTTAAGAACGCTAATTTGATGTATGATTGTTGGGGCTACCTTGGGCTACAATAGGGAAGTTTACTATTGTAGGATACGCCGAGGGTTTTTTTTTGAGCGGGTAGTATGCTTTAAGCGATTGAACGTGTAATATCAGGTTGGGTGGGGTAGTAATTGTACAATACGAAGATTGTATTGTTACAAGAGTATAGTTAGGCAATGGGTGAACCATAGTCTGAATTCAGCCCGCGAAGGGCAGAAACCCGGGCCACCAACTTCGCTTTCTTTAATTGGCCAAAATATAATGCGATATTTTCCCCAAAAAAATGGCTTACCTAAAACTGTGCTCGTATTGTATGCGCAGCCTAACCTTTACCCTGAGAAAAAACGGAAGATTTCCACAGAAGTATATTTTGTAGCATGCTTGAACGGTTCTGGCCAATGGTGCGCTCGGCTAATATTAGACACAAAGGCCAAGTAAGAGAAAGAAGTCATTGTACCAAAAGGCAAGCAGACAGACATCTTGGGCGAGGCTAGTAAAAAAACTCAAATTAAAGTGAGTGGATCCCCCCTCTACTTGTGCCACTGTATTTTATTGCTGGAACTGATTTCTTGAATTCGGCCTATCGGAATATAAATGCGAAAAGAAAGTGTGAACTGGTTCCTCTTTTCATCGCCTACCCTACCCATTCCATCTAATTCAGTTCGTTTGCACTCTCGGACAGTCAAGTGTTGATTTATCATGCAGGATGTCGGTTATTACTACGATTAATTACAATTGTTAATCAAATCACCTATAATGCTGATTTGTTACTACTTTTCGCTTGCCTAAATTTAACTTTCGGTATCAATATGGATTGTAAAACGTATAAAGTTGGCATTGAACATAGGAAGTTTCTGGCTGAATGGACAGAACTCTATTGATCTACGCTGCCTGAAAGGAACTTAGCCGTTCCAGTTTGCTCCATCAGCAACAAAACTGTCACTATTGCTAAAAGTGTAAACTTAAAGCGACACTACGAAACGACTCATCAGGTTTTTAATAAAAGTTTTCCTTCTGGCAGTGTGGTACGTAAAGACAAACTTAAGGCATGTCTGTCATCTTACAAAATAATACTGCTATACAAGCTCAAGCGAGCAAGAAATATCAGCAGAAGTGACGTTGCATGTGTGTCGAGGCACCATAAACCATTTTCAAACTCTGAGATCGTAACAGTATGTATGTTGGACGTGGCCATAGATTTTTTTGAACAAAAGGACATCATTGTCACTATTCCATTGTCAGCAAGAAGGCATGCCAGAAGAACAGAAATTTTGGCTGTTAACAACAAAAGCAGCTTACTTGAACATTTTAGGAAGGCCATACCATTGCACTAGACGAATCTTGAAACATTGTTGATTCTGAACCAATGTTTGTTTTTGTGCGATTCTTTGGAAAATTGTTGATTCTGAACAAATGTTCGTTTTTGTGCGATTCTTTGGCGTTGGAGGTAAAGTATTTAGGGATGAGTTGCTAGCAATATAGCCGTTTAAAGGCAAGATTTGCCGAGAATATTTGTTCAACAAAACTTTTGATCACCTCATGACAGAATCAAATAACAATTACGATAAAATTGTGTCCATTACATCTGTTAGGCAAAGAAAATATATTAGTAAAGAGACTCAGGTATAAAAAAAATTCTAGGATACTGTTTTATCAGTGCATAATTCACCAGAAATCCCTTTTTGGCAAACTCAGTGCTACATTGACGAACGTGATTGACAGCTTGGTCAAGTTGATCAATTTTATAAGGGCACATTCAGCTCTACAACACAGATAGCTTAAATAATTTCTATATGAATGTTATTCAGCGTATTCTGACTTACTGAAACACAACAATGTTCGTTGGCTGAATTAGGGAATGATCTTTTCTGGCAAATAAGAGAATAAATGACCAAATTCTTAGAAAACTTGACTACGGAGGAAGAAAGAAATTAATTGGAGTACCTAACAAACGAGTGCAAAATGCTATCTATAGCTTTCTTGAAATACATTCGTAAATATCTAATTGCACTCAATATCCAGTAACAAGAGAACGGGAAGTTAATACGTTAACTGATACATATTGTAACTGCTTTCCTTCGCAAGCTGTATATATTTGAACATAATATTCTAAGTGAAGAATTTATTCATTTTATAACGATGCCGTAATATATAAAGAAGAATTCCGATATATATACTGCATTGGTTTCAAGTATTGTATAATATTTCAGGAAGAAATGTTCAGCAAGATTCCAAGGCTATGCAGAGATAGGAAAATTGTTACATACTATAAAAACTCCTTAAGATGTTTCTCCATTGGGAGAATCGACTGATGTAGCTGCAAAGCTGTTAAGTATTTCAAAACCTGCAATTCAAATAAAGATGATCAACCTGCAAGAATATATTTGCATTCACTGCAGCCACTGAGGAATTTTGGGCAAAGCATGTTTTGGATAACTATGCAAATTTTAAAATGTTGTCTACTAACCTGGATACCATGCTTGGCTCAACATACATAATATGTGATAGTTCTTCTCCCAGAAAATGAACTTATTTTATGAATAAAATATCGTTCAATGTTAACGGGTGCCCACCTTGAAGATACTCTGAGCATTAGTTGTTCACCACGAGAACTAAACTATAAAAACCTGGCCTAGGACTTAAAGTGTAATTTCTCATATTAAGACTATTAACATATAGTTTTAAGAATGTTAACCTATAATTTTAATTTAGGATTTAAACAGCCAAACTAAAAATTAAAAATACGAACATAAATTTTAAATATATGTTTTTTGCAGCAAAATATTTAAAACGCTATATAAAAATGGAAGATTATTTAAATAACTATTTAGTTCTAAAATTGTCTGAAGATTTATAAAATGCATTTTTATATATACACGCTCCTCATGGAAAAAAAAAATAATTTGCGTGTGGCATATCTCGGCTTTTTTCCCCCTTTTTTGGAAAGATGCTTTTAACGCTCATCCGTACAGTTGACTCAGTTCACACTAACGTAATAATTGGTCTATGAACCTTTCCTTCTCAAATACGATATACCCTTTCATTTATTTGTGCAGCCTCGTCATTTCACAGACACAGAGTTTACATTCGAAATAACAGTTGTGCTAGTCCTATTTACAAATGTTTTGTATACTACCGAGTCATGTGTCAATATTTCCTCTGGCCCTTTTATGATATTCCCTTTCAAAATATAATTTTTAAGTCTTAAATCACTCAATTTCACTAGCCAATAATGCACTTTATTGTCGATTATACAAGAATTATGATTTAACCTGATAACTGTAAACTCATTTCACTGATAAGTATATACATTGTAATACTTCTTTGGACGATTGATGTTCTATTAGAACGCGAAATAGTTGGTAAACATTATCTGAAATCCTCTACTAACAGTAGAACTTTTCTCCCAAATGAGAGATTATTATTCATTATAAGTCTATTCAACAACAAGGGATTGACTGCAACTATTTCATGATTCAGAGCAATGGTTGACTTATCCATTATTACCAGATTAGGTTCTTGTGAAGTTTGCATTTTTCAAAATCATCCTTATACAGGTTTTTGTACTGTGTTCAACTTTGATGCACCCTTTCTTCCTTTTTCATATCAGACTAACGAGTATATTGGATGATGTCCAGAAGCTGATGCGGCCTCCTTTGGTTAAAGTGATTCCACTTTAAGCTTATTAGGATCACCATTCTTTATATATCTAGGAGAGCTAGATTTTCACAATCAAAACATTAGGAAGAGTTATGATTGCGTTTCATAGCAAAGTACTATTTATTGATATTAAAGAAAGATTCTCACAGCATCCTAGTCTCTACCAATCAGCCAAATACACAAATGAAGGCAAAGCTCTGGAAAAAGTGAGATTTATGTTGTTTTATTTCTAAAACAGCTTTTTAGTTCAGTATCTCCTCCTGCACTCTTTCATTTTTAATATACCAAGATGTATTTTATTTAGATAGAGTCACTAATTTATCTGAATATGAATGTATATAAATATAACTCTACATAAATAATAATATGAAACGTTACCTGTGTAGTTTTCATTTGACAAATAAACTCTTTTTTTATTTTCTAATATCAATACTAGACAACAAATTAACCTATTAAAAAAAATGTATTATAATTAGCCATTTCTCTATGAATTTGCCATTGTAATTTATATTTTATTTTATATTTTTTAATATAGATTTCTATTGTTTGATTACTTTCCAAAACACTCGTTGCCAAGAAGATCTATATATAGTTTGTTGAAATTTTCACACCCCTGGTTGCCGAGGAGTCTTACAAAGAGGATTTATACATTTAAATTTAATAGATTGAAACTGTTGCAAGTTTTAAACTCAACTGTAACCATATTAATGGTAAGTTTTTTAGCTGCTTCGCTCACTGATAGATAGCCCAGTGATATAAATCTCACTATGTCCCCTAAAAATAAGTACAACATTAGAATTCCCATCTTAATCAGGTGAGTACTTTATGAGTTTACTTGAACAAGCAAACACATGAACAGAGAGGAAAGAGAATGTAGAAACCATTTTAGAATATTTTTTATGTGTAAATGTTAATATAAGGGGGCCTAATAATAAAAATATGTTTTAATGAACTGATTCACACAAACCTTAAATGTACATGGTATTTATCTGTATATCATTCGTAGACCTACGTTTTAAATTTGCATTTATTTTAAATAACATCCATAGTATATTTTAACCTTCTAAGACTCAATCTGTAGGTTTCATTAGCCAGTTTTGATCCGCCAACTTGCCTTTTTCAAGTTTATAATTCTATTATTAGAAATGTCTTCATTTGTGTATATTTTGTCATCCACTTTGGATCCTCACTTTTGAATTTTTGAATTTTTATCGTAAAGTGCTAGATAGCGTAGGATTTCTTGCCAAATTTCACCTATATAAGTTTAGAGTAATGAGAATTGTAAGAGAAAGGCCCTGGAAGGACTCACAGTTACCAAATGGATTTAATATATTGTATAGATATATTAAATATATTTTAAGAGAAATCTCTATTCTTTTAAATATTTATAGTACTAAGTAAATGAGCTACGGAAATTAGTCATATTTATCTTCCAATAAAGTTAACCAATACTTGGCAGGATAAACTGATTTATGAGTAATATAAAAACTTAGCACTAGTGAGTGCTTAAGTTATTTAAAGTCTCAAATAAATGATTATAAAATAAAATTTCAGCGTTAAATTTATGTGAAAAAAATATAAAACATTGTAATGGATTTTTAATGTATAAAATAACACGATATTTGTTTTGGTAGAACATTGTTACAAGAAGCTAAGAGTAACGATATCGATTCCCGTGTCCATTTGTCATTTATTTGAATGTATTATACCATGTTTGTTTGTGGTTAACATTGATGTTATCTTAATTTATCATTATCGGTATATTATATTTACTGATAATAAATGTACCAAACGTGACAGCTTCAGCTCATTTAGCTGAAATTATTACTACAAATATTTTAGTGTAAATTTAAAGGGCTTAAAATGATGGTTACTCTTTAAATTAAAATGTAAACTTATTTGTTTCCAGCTGTGGCATTCAGAGCTTCAGCCGCTCCATGGGTTGCATAGTAAAAGTCAATACGACGGTTGAGTACCCGGAGTGCTGTCCCATTCATTATTGTCCAAAATCTAAATCTTCTCGCTTTGAGCACACAATAAAACACATCCCGCAAGATCTCACGGGTTTTGTCGATCATAGCTTGATTGCAAGAAGATGGAGTGGACGATATTACGACACACACAGCTATTATAATACACCAATGAGAGTTATAAATTTTATACGTGGCAGGAGGGGATTTGGTGGGAGTCGAGCCAAAGACGATGAACCCAAATATGGTATTCAACATTGGGGAAATTAAGAAAAACTTAACTCCGGTTGAGGGCGCTTACTAATTTTGTCAAAAATTAAAGTATTCAGAACTAGTTGTGTCTCAACTTTATTAATAATTATATTAATTTTTTTTGTCTCTTACATGATATAGTAGTTGGCACGTGGTCATTGTATTCCTTGGGTTGTTGCTTTAATAAAAACTAGCAGACAGATTTTAATATATGTCCTTATTTAATTACCAATATTTCAACTCTATGTACATAGCCATGAACTTATTAACGTTATTATGAGACTCGCTACCCAACACGTCTGCACCCTTGCCGTCCTTTTCTTCGAGTGTCCTCCAGCCACACCCCCACGCTCAGACAGTCCGAGAGTATTTTTAACTGGTATTTCCCAATCACATTCCTCACCTCTCTTCAACCGTGACTAATGGACAACCTTGCCCACACCAACTTTCCACTAGTCCCCTCAGGTATACAATCCTAACAATATATATTCACCCTCACAACACTACATAATAAACCTACACCTATGCGTAAACATATTCATATGAAATTCAAAATATATCCAAATGTTGGCTACATAAACTGTGTGTGGTTTTATTTATATTAAATATTTAATAAATAATCATATGTAGCTTTGCGCTTGGAAAATATTTTATTTTAAAAACTATAAATTTTAAATTGAGAAAAAAAACACAAAGGAAATGGAAATTATATTATATTGTACGGAACTCCACATGAAACGTCTCACTCCATTGTTTAAATATTGAGATATTTACTCATAACTCGTAATATATGTGAAACGAAATAATATACACTAGCAAAGCCGAACCAAAATTGCGTTATACTTAGGTTAAACATTTTTTGACTCCCAGATTAAAATATTATGATAAAGTCCTCACTAGTATATTTGGACCAAACACAGTGCCTATGCTAATTAAGTTTGCAAGCATAAAAGGTTAGAATGCAAAAAATTGAATATATAAATAGGCAAAAATCTTAGGTTAAACTATTATGTAACTATGGTATATTGCAATAGGAAGAGCATGACAGCTAGAATATTTAACATATTGAGATTCATTTATTAATACGTATACACATACGCATACATTTATTGTTAGTTCAAAATATATCTCTAGAGAGTTATGTTTAAAATACCACTAATACTATATTCTAAAATTATCATTGTTCACAAAAAAATAATTCTAAAATGATTTTTATGCCAAAATTGGGATTTAATTTAAAAACATTCTTCAAATGATTCGACGAGAAAAATGCTATTTAAAAAAATTACACCAAAATGACTTTTTCAATCCCTTACCATTAACATGTAAAAATTTGTTTAAGATATGCTATATGAAATTATTATAATAAAGATTATTTACAAAAATATTATGGAAATAAGTGCATCAGAGTTAAACCAAGAGCATGAATAATAACATACTCAATAGTAAATAGAGTTCATTACATTGTCAATAAATACTTATTTTAACTATTCAGTCACCACTAGCTAAGCACTACTTTTAATAGAACTTTTAATTATGTAGTTTATATTTTACAGCTATAAGCTGAAATTAGTTGAAATCAAATTCCATCGGGTAAAGTTAGATAAAGCAAAACTATTTCTTCAATACCAGTAAATACTGTCTTAACCAGCGGTTTCTTAAACTAACAGAACGTTGTCAACAATAGGCCGTACTTGTGTGAACTACATGTTTTGTATACAACAACCGTATAACAAACTAAAAACACACTTCGGTGGCTGCGTGGTCTAACCCACTACTCTAGTGTTGGTCTAGTCCGCCGAAGATGAGAATATTGGGGTTTGATCTCGGTTGAGTACCTTGATGTTTTTTTCAAATGGTTTTCTACTCTCATTCCACGCAAATGCGAGTGCACTTCCTCCAAATTAAACCTTATTAATCCCTATGCCATTATTGTTTTAATACATAGGTGTATAACCTGAACGGGTAGTAAGATACGATTCTAAATAAAAAAATAAAATAATCAAGTTAAAAATAGTATTAAATTAACTATCAAATTGTTAAAACCGAATGTTAGGAAAAACTTGCTGTTTCGATCAACAGATAATATTGACACGAGAAAAGCATTTTATTATTTAAAGAAACCAATTCACATTTTTTTTTAATTTAATCATCAGAGGAAATTTCAAGAAAATTGATGTTTTCTCCTTTCGCCCTTTAATAAACTACCATTAACTGTTTTTGGATTAAATTGATAATTTCTAGAATTCTTTTGGATAACCCTATGAAAACTCTAGAAAGCAGGTTCCAAATTAATATTTTCATATTTACTTAAATATTATTATAATTAAACTAGATTTAAAAATTAATTTCGCTAAAGGAATATGTAACCACTCATAACATATTAGAGATACAAATTTTACCCAAGGTTAAACGGAATAATGAAATACCCTTAATAAAAATATAATTTATATTTCAATTTAAAAATTTTTAAGTTTTCAAAACTATACAATTAATAATCAAGTGATTGGAGTGGAAAACCACTAAGTAAACAATTGATTAATTACACCCACATAGTATTTGAACTTAGATCTATAAATCACTGGAAAACGAGGTTAACGTTTAATCGGCGTACTCATAAATGAGAGATTTAAATATATCATTGACTAATATATTATAATATAATATATCTTCCAATTTTATTTTACATTATTCTGCATAGTCTTGCTTATTTTCCTTCAATAGTTATTGTAAATTCAATAAATACTCAATAACTTTAATATATTTTAAATGCTTTTACTCTTGTATTGTGAAACAGCTTTTATTTGTATGGCAATATTTTATCAATTGTTAACGATGTATCATTTGACACATCTGTCTTTATGGCCACTAAAATAAAATAATACCTTAATTTAGCTAAGTACTTCTGTCAATAAACAGATAAAGGCCAATCACGTCCATTATCTTTATTTTTATATCTACCAGAAACAGACAAATGGTTCGCTACAGCTATATCCTATTTATATTTACTTAGAATCGCGTTTATAAGCGCCACAGTTGCTGAGCGAGGGTCAAGTCTCTTCTTACTCTTAGTTGATTTTATTTCTGCGTGCTAAGTGCTTTAAGGTCGGTACACACAGAATGCTAAGCTAAGCTATGCTGTGCTGTGCTATACTGTGTTAAGACTTAGTCAATTTGGTTTCACACTCATTGCTAAGCTAAGCTAAGCTAAGCGATGGACCCTATTTTCACTTCCGAATTCAGTGTTGTTTCTTTCTGGTCTGCTCTAGTGAAGTTTAGTAATGATGGCGTTCTAAAATATGTATTGAGTTCAGGTGACAGTACTGAGGAAGAAAATATGCTGCTGTTTGCACTTGTTTTGGAAGATGAAGACAATTTAGGAGGTGAAGGTTTGACTTGTTCAATTAACGCTTCCATTTTAAGATATAAACATTTATTAAATATAAATACTAAACAGAATATTACTTGAATACACGTGAAAAACACTGAAAAAAAATCTTCAACACTTATATAGTTATTTTCATCAGACCAGCTCTGCTTCTGTTTAAAATGGATTCCAGGTTTCGTTATTCACATTTGCAATGCAAAATGGCTGAATATGGGGAGATGGAACAATTGTACGGTCAGCAATAGGAAAAAACATAATGTGGCGTAGCGAGGCATATCTTAGCTTAGCTTTCTGTATGAATCAACATATTTAAATATATGGTCCGCAATTTTTCTAAAGAGTTAGAATAGCCAATCTTAGATTAGCATCCTGTGTGTACTGGCCTTTAGATGGTATTTGTTGGGTTTATTTATTTTATATCCATTTACTCTAGAACATATTATTATGCATACAATGTTAACATAGCTGAGTCAAACTGCATTCGATTAGCTTATAGCTTAACGGATTTCTAATTATCCTCCTTTTAATAGCTTTGTTCACATTGCTTCTACATAGAATTTATTATTCCTTGAACATGGAACCTTTAGATTTCCTTTTACACTTCATTCTAATGTTAATCCTGCTAGTAGTTTTATTTGAAGTAATTCATATTGGTCTATTAAATTACTAACAAAAATTTATTAATTGTAAAATATAATTAATCATTTAAGAGGTCCTAAAAATCAGTCTAGTTAGAATATCTAGTCCTATATACAATTTATTGTATGTATATATACATACAATAAATTGTTAAGATAAACTGGTCTCGTAGAATGGGATGGGCAGGTCATTCAGCACTAATGTGAGAGTCTAGAACTATGTTCAGAGTATTTACTGGCAAAACCCAATGAGAGGAGACCATTTGGAACTACTGTAGACACATATGGGGGGATAACATTAGAATAGACCTAGAAATATAGGTTGTAGTGAGGTGGACTGGATATAACTTTTGTGAGTGTGAGAATGAACTATTGAGTCCTTAATGCCATAGAGTAAGCAAGTAGGGCCCTTATATATTGTAAATTATATTAAATATGCATAAATTTTACAAGTAAACCTTTATTAAGGGAAACCTAAAATCTTAACCAATAGTTTTAATATAATATAGAAGTATTGAATAACACAAACTCACACTCTCATGTCATAAGTATTTGAATTGTAGCTTTGTTTATTGAGGGATTGTCAAATTTGCCTTTAAAGAATAGCCTTTTGGAAAAATAAAGTTAAATAACAGTCAAATATTCTCAATAATTTGACCATCTAAACTAAATAATTTCTTAATTTATAATATTTAAAATTTGCATTAGTTACATTTGGTTGAATCTGACGTATATCATTTTTCTAAATTCCACGTGTAGTTGTAGCTAGTTTATTTCTCAGAAACTATAAAAATATCAGGATATTCATGCTCATACTTTACTAGTAGTGTATCTATCATACATGTCTTAAATCGTGGTTTGTGCAGTCTAATAAGTAAATATATTTCAGGTTTAGGCATAGTATTACTGAAGGAAATACTGTGTTTTATAAACCAATTCATTTTGATTATATTAAGCTAAGATGTTAGTAGCGAGTCTAATTGAACGTTGTAGTAGCGTGCGTTGTAAATAATTAAAACACTGTCGGGTGGCAAGGTGGGGATCAATTTGCTTACCATCCATCTTTCATGAGAAAAAAAATGCTTTAGAAACTGCATTAAGCATCACACGGCTATTCACTATTCCCCTAGGTTAATGATACTTTTGGCTTGACCTTGAACTAGCTCGCGCATGCGTACGTGGTGTTTTTCCACTGCGTAATCATAACAGTTACATGTTAACTCGCAGCTCAGTTGATATACAATAGTGACGCGTTAGGCCATGTGACCAACTATGCGGGTATACCTTATCAGCAGTGACTTCTTAGAGCGTTCAGCTTGGGTTTTCAAGCGGGTACATCGTGAAGGTGGCTTGACAAGATGTCCGAAGAAGTACTAGCTATCAACCATTTGGTGTGTGGCGAATATAGGGGGTTCTTCTAACCCCCATTCAATCCCACTTAGAAACCTCAACAGCGATTCAGCCTCCTATCAAGTTAAACCCCCGGAAATTGCCTGGGGCCACCACAAGGAGGTTCCGATTGAGGAACATCCCCGAGGCAGGAAAGAGAATCCTCTAGCCCCGTTCAGGTAAGAGCAGTCACCACAAGAATGAGCTAAGCTAAAACACATGAGCTTCCTACCCCGACACAGTGCTACCCCATTTATCTAAGCATAACACATATGCCAAATTAATATTTTTAGCTTTAGGGATATTGCAGATACCTACATCGGGGTATCACAAGGTCTAAGGCATCAATCTTGCCAAATATACATAGGTAGAATAAACTATATATGTGATCATCCTTAAGTTTCCTAATTACCAATACTAAGTTTCAACTTCACGTGGTTAAAGTCACGAAACTTCCTAATATGTAAAACGAAACAAACCAAAGTGAAAATTCTCAGGTTATTTTAAATAAATAAGTATAGTTACAGCTCTATTGTATTTCTTAGATTTGGATTTAACGTTCATGCATTCTATAGCATTATACTTTAAACCTGTGACGTGGTGTGGTTTGCTTCCAGGATAGGCATAATCTGAGCAAACGAAATATATAGATTGTTTTTATCATTCAATAGAACGTTCATTTGTCGGGTGTCAATTAAAGCCACATTTTCGTTTAATTTACAGTTCAATTTACATAGTAAGAGCGTTTTATAAAATATAAGATGTTTTGCAGTCAGCACTTATAATAGTACAGCCTATCATTAGCGTTATGTTATAAATATTGAAAGTACTTACCAAAGAAGACAGAATTAATAAACTGGAGAACGGGTGGGTTGTAAAACATTACAGTTTCTACTTCAACAAAGTTTGCTTACTTTGTAAACACTTCAAGACACACCACAGTTCTGAATATACTTATGTAAAGGGAGGAGAAATACTTGGAACCAAATCCTCAAATAACTCTCAAAACGATATCACCAAGCTAGGCACAGATTGCACTTTTAAAATAGAGACAACCGAAAAAATTGCTGTCATCTACCCCCATCCCAAGTCTTATTCCTATTTGCTAGAAGCACTGTCAGGGAAGTGTATGATAAAGAGGTAAGAGTAAACATAAATGGTCCAAAGCTCGAATAAAAGTGAAAATGATATCCCTAAGTTGCAAACAGATGTCCTTCAAAAGAAAAAGTACGAAGAAGTTGCGGTCCCTCAAATCTCTCACATCCAGTATCTAAACCGGTGAACTGGTAGCAATTCTGAATAGTGGCCTATGTCATACAACTCTATGCATTGTCGGCAAAATGTATACAGAAAAGAGACCTCTATGTTTTTGTTTGCTTCAACTGGGGTATGAATCTTAGCCCCGTAAGGGGAGGTTAGGGGGCGGTTCGCATTAGACTATAAAGATAGGTACCTTAGAGTACTTTTTTCTAAATAGGCTTAAGAGGCACATCTTCAAGTATCCACAAGTTTCTTTTCGAAGTTTTTTTTTAGTCCTAAGGTTACACTGCATTAACACAACTGCATCGTACGTAAGAATTTATTTGAATGTTTTCGTTAATAATCTCTTCACCGGATATTAATAATATAAGGAACGCACTTAGATGTTACATTTACTTAAGTTGATATATTTAACTTATTATAGTCATTTAAATTAAGAGAGAAATCAAGAATAAATAACATGCAAGATGATTTATTTAGGGTAAGGTTTATTCTATCATGAACTATGAAGTCAAATAAAACCATTGTATTTTAAATAAATACAATAGAACCTGTAAATGGTCATTGGTAAGATTTATAAAATAATGATATTATAAAATTATTTAATTAACTGATAAACAAGGAAAAGTATTCTGTGATGATTAAAATGTAATAAGCAATTATATGTTATAGGATTGGCTGATATGCAAATTGACTATTAGATTAATTATTGGCAATCTGACATAATTATAGTTAAAAATACATTAAAAATATTAACATTGTAGTAAAAAATATTAAAAATAACCGAAAAATGTGTGTATTATATAAATTATAGTTTTCTGGTTTAGTATCAGTGTCTTCTGAATCTTGTTTACATAACATTAGTTAACGTCAAGATGTATACAAATTGTGTTTTTGTTGTAGTATTTAGGAGGAAAATAATAATATAAATAATAATAATAAACTGTAATGTATTGATTTGGATTAATCTAAATTATGTAAAACGTCATGGATGAAGGTAATTTTTCTTTAAAGTAATATAGGTAAAGTATCCTTTTAAGATTCATCCATGAACAAACACGCGTTTCTTAGAATGATGTGAAAAGGACTTCACCCCTAAAATATATTTTTTTATATACCTTCTTCCTGGTAAAAACGCAACTGCGTCGCTTCTCGTTAAAGAGAATAGGTTCATAGTATTTGGCAAAACACGCCATTTTTTTATACCAATAAGAAGCTAGCCATCACAAAATGTGTCGCCAGGACTCTGTCTATTGGTTAGTTTTTACTTTGTTGACCAAGGGAGAAAATGCAAGGGGTATGTCATATATAGACCATAGTGCGTATGTTTAGATACAGAATAGCCATTGCAATTGACAACGTTGACGACGATGAGGAGGACGATCTCCGGGACCTCGCTCACGCACGAGTCAGTCACAGTCTAACACATTAAAATATAAGTCACTTCAATATCACAAGGGTGCAGTGATATGAAATATTTAATTGAAATATGTGCAATCAATCTACTGGTGAAATATATATAAACCGTGTGTGAAATAACAGCCAACAACATTTCTCTTTCTTTAATAATATTAATACCGATTTAATTAGTGCTCGAACATGGGGCTATAGACAGATGATTAGACGGTATATTATCCGTACAGTGGTGATAGGCGCTCGATCACGGAGCTTAAGACAACCTAAAGTCATCACATCATCTTTTATCTGGGAATTAATCCGCAGTGAATCAATCGACACCCGAAGTGGGGCGATTGATCACATAGTTTTTATTATTGACGCCCAAAGAGCGGCGCCGTTTTATTCCGATAGTATTACAAAACGTTTATCTCGGATAATTCAGACAGTGGCACGACGACTCTCAATACTTGAGACCACTGGGGAAACTTAAAACTAAAAACATGAACACTCTAACAAAAAAGAAATTGGTTGGTTGGAACAAAATGTAGTAATTTAGACTACAATAAAAAAATGTATAAAATAGACACTTGTTGGAACCCTTGTGGATTTATTATTGTTTTCCTTTTTACCACATCCCAATCCTATCTATGGAATTCCGGATAGTTAAAATTCTAATTTAACAAAGTATAAAATAGTATTGTTGAAACCAAAAAGAAAAGAAAAAATATATAATGAATAAAATTAATAATTATACATAAAATAAAATGTTTCTTAATTCTCTTCACTAGTCTGTCTTTCTGAAAGTTCGTAAATGAATTTGATTTTGATAGGAGAGAAAAAAATATATAAAGTTGAAGATTTGGCTTGATCTCACCCATGAATTAGTCCATATTGAAACAACACCAACTTCAGAAATTTGTTTCACTTTAGTTGTTTAGTATTTATTTCTTTATATTTTATTATTAATTTCATTATTGTTTACTTAATTAAATATTTCTTATATTCATTCATTATTACTTTATGTAATCATCACATTTTTCTGTTTACCGCCTTTTCTTTCATTAATTTTTTTTATAAGGGTGGTATAATTGCTCTCTCGTACTTTTACTCGCGTTTCCTTTTTTAGTCCGCAAAGTGTTTTCCTCAAAGGTGTACGTGCATCCTCACCGCGGCTCAACTCCTCAGTTTCTCTTAGTGATTTGCACTCTCTTTTGCCAATTTAAATAACCCCAATCTCATCCTAACATGCGTAAATGTGCGTCTGATCAGAATCCACCAAGATCATTCCCTCACAACTCCAGGTAGGCCTACTTGGGTTACTGCATCACCGGATCTTCAGAAGCAGGTAGGATCTCACCATGTATACTTACGCACATATTAATTGAATAATTCTACCTCTTAATCAAATTAAAAACATTGGTCATCCGGTCAGGGATGTTTCTAAATACATAAGATAATAATTAAATTCTTTTATTTAGCTAACATTCGTACCACGCTATTGTGTTAAAGTGCATTCAAATAAACAGTAATAAAAATAAAATAAAACTGAACATTTTCCTCTCAAGACAATTAAATATAACTAGTGTTAAAATAATTACTTTGGAAAATAAAACAAATTGTGTAGAATATCAGAAAACCCTAGTTTGTGAATTGCCGCCAAGAAAGCCCGCCATTCAATAACTTGTTATCAGTGAAACTGATATTCTATTTTTAATGTGCCGCTTAAATAATAAATAGATTGAATTAGTGAGCTGTGAACTAAACATTCAATATTAGTTGTAATATGTGCGTGGTTAAATCCTATGTGCCACCCAATTTATGTTTTAATATGTTTTGTTTTGTTGTTGAAAATAATATCCCTACGCCAAACATTAATCTCCCTCCACCCCCCTTTCTCTTTCGCTAGGCACACTAAGATTAAGGTTACTTTCAAAACACCCTCTTCCCAGAACGAGTTCCTAGAATTGTGTATAGACAGTTTCAAATGACATTTGCTCTCTCTCTCTTTTTTGTTCTATATTGTGTTTGCTCCCAACTAAATATTATTTACAAATAAATAGCTGCACAAGCAGATTTATTATTATTAATATTATTAACATAATTCAAGATGAAGTACTCAAGCTTTGTGCATCAAGCAGAACAAATCAAATCAAGACTTATTAAAATACAGGATCAATTAAACATTATTTCTCGATGTGAAACGTTAAACCCAATTCAAGTACAAAAGAGTACAATTCTTGGCAAATAATCTAGTGCTATAAAGGCAGAATTTGATGTATCCTTGTCTAAATTAAACAATGTCACAACCCACACTCAAGAATATGATCCAGAAAAAATAGACGAATTTCAAGATGTAATTGCAGATTTAGACGTCGATATCCAATGTATTGTCAGCTTGCTAATCCCTTCTTTATTGGTTTCCACAAGTGATCCACTAAATGAATCAACAAAATCAAACCACTCTGTTGCGTCCAATATTATACTGCCTAAAATTAATTTAAAGCAATTCTCTGGTGAGCCCACACAATGGTTAACATATTCGAGTCTCTATGGGGCCACAATTCACAATAACACGTCTCTGACAGACATCGAGATATTTCAGTATCTCTTAAGTTCACTAACATCCGAACCACTACACATAATAGAGTCACTTCCACTCACTGCAGAAAACTTCACAGTTGCTTGGAATTTGCTCAAGAAGAGATACCACAACATCTGATATTTGATTAATCTACACACTGACAATTTAATTGATCTACCCAATATTGATCAAGTGACTGTAAAACTCTTCGCTCCTTCTTATTAACTTATAATGAGCACTCACAAGCATTATCCGCACTTAATCAAAAGATTTACGAGGAAAACATAATTTTTTCAAACATCTTGATGCGTAAAATTCCTCAAGAGCTCAGAAAGAAATTTGAAAGTAATCGCGCTGATACACAGGTTCTACCAACTGTCAGTGAAGTAATACTTATTTTTGGAAACTGAGTGTACACACATAGAGGCGGCCAATCTATCGCGTAAACTGTCGTCAAAACCAAAGATAAGGCCCACACACTCATTTTCACGCCCACTTGCACACAGACCAACTAGGACGGTTCTTTTATCAGAAAATATAGGTTCAAATAATCACTGCTCGTTTTGCAAACAACTAGAGCATAGTATTTATAAATGTACAGATTTTCAATCTTTAACTCCACAGAAACGATTTGCATTTATTAAATTGCTTCTATAAAA
Organism: Timema shepardi; assembly: GCA_902151425.1. Taxonomy (NCBI): domain Eukaryota; kingdom Metazoa; phylum Arthropoda; class Insecta; order Phasmatodea; family Timematidae; genus Timema; species Timema shepardi. The sequence goes on along the minus strand of CABFVX010002240.1, from coordinate 85,573 downwards.
GCTAGGAAATTTAATGTTTAGAATAGTGGTTCCCAAATTTACTAATCAGAGGGCCACATTAGAATAACCAAAGCTCTTGGTGGGCTGAATTGAACACGATACATACAACACACACATTAAAAAATATATATATATATTGAAATGAGATCTAGAACTAAATTATACATTACAGTATATACAGTACATATACAGTGTATAATTTATACATTATATTTAATATGTGATGTATAATTTCATATCTTATAGCAATAGTTAAACATAACTAGAATATAAGATGTGTAGCCAACATAATATTAACCCCATTCTACCTCAAATCGGAAACATACCTTGGACCGGACTCTCCGCTCAAAATACATTTTATGGAATGAGGCTAGCGAGTATTTTATACATTGCATTAAGGAGAATAATCATTTCGGTATTAGTACTTTTTTTAAAGTTTTTCAAAGCGTCCGTGGGCCGGATTTGGCACGCAGGCGATAGTTTGGGGACCCCTGATTTAGAATATACAATCCATGATAATTTTTTGTAAAAGATATAACGTTGTGTGAGTAGTAGATAGCTCTATCATGATTCATGTATTTAGAAACTAAATAGGAAATGAAACCAAATATTGCATTTAAATTCTCTTTATATTTCCAAAACATGATATTTATGAATATCCACGTTTTTGTAGTTTTTGAAAAGGTAGTATACTTAATACCTCACTGTATATTTGCATATTGTAAACTTCACTTTATAGTAGAAAACAAAAAGAGTAAAAAAAAACTGTCAAATAAAAAAATGTTAACTAAAAGATGTCAAGGATGAAAACACAATGACATCATCGTATGACTATTGTAAAGTAGTATTTTTTTTATTTATTTAAAAAAATCGCCAATAAAATATTTATAAATAGGGTCTAGTTTTAAAAAGTCCATATATAGTATTCTACACAGCTTTTTCAAATAATGGGTTATAGAGGGGTGCAAAATGTGAGTTTTGCACAAACAAAATTTTTTCCTTTGATCGTCTCTGGTTAAGGGCATTACTACCACTGGCAACTCTAGAGCTTCGCAAGGATACATGACTTCAGCTTTATTATGGTAGTGTACGTCAAGCAACCTTGTTGTGTTGGCACAGACACACAGACGTAAGCTGATACTGCGTGGGTCAACTGTTTGAACTTAGGGTTTGATAATTTCGTTGGCTGGTCAGTGATGAAACACCATAGTAGCAAGGGCTGGGATGTGTTGATTAGCTTGCAAAAAGAGCAATACATTCAGTAGAGTGGTCTTCGATTACATTTCTGGCTGGATATCCGTAATTTACGTCCGTAGTTGGACTATCATTATTAAAAACTCAAGTTTTTATGATTACATCTTTGTTCTGAATTGTTCCGTGAAGAGGTTCGTTTGTTCTGTTTTGATAAACCCAAAATGATAAGCTTATTATATTGGGGGAAACTTTACGGTAGAACCCCCCCCCTCTCATACACTTAAGAATATTTACATTTTCATGGTTACGATAGAGTTTGTTCTGAATTGTTCCGCAAAAAAAGTTTTGTTTGCTGTGTATTTGTACTTGCACAAATATGACGTAAATTCGACACTTTCTTTACTCATGAGGGGCAAACTTCATGGAAACATCTCCCCCCCACCCCACCACCACACACTTTTAAAAATCCATAGTGTTTTGATTACAATCGTTTGTTCCTCGCTTGTTCCGGATTGTTAGACACAAATTTTTGTTTGTTCCGTTTTGAAAAATCCACAAATAGTATGTTTACATTGAGGGAAGAGGTGCCAACTTCATGGTAGCCAATTCTGGTTTGAATAAGAACGATGCGCTTATGTTAAATTAGTATTTTTTTAAATGATAACGATGTTTTATAATGCATAGATATTCAAACCTATTCTTTTTAGTCAAATAGTTGTAGGAATGATAAGATAATGTTGAAAATAAACTATGTATTCTATTTTTTTGTCATGTTTGTAAAATATACATAACCGATTAGACGCTGAAATTAAACGATAGGATGGGAATTTTTTTAAAGTACATTTTTATAAATCAATATTATATTTACCAGAATGCAAAAGTTTAGCTTTTAAAAGACTTTATTGCATAGCTATTTTTATTTTCCATTTGTAAAGGCACGTGTTTGATTTAGTCATGTGCATTCATTTCGATTTTTTGTTTAAATTCTTAGTTTGG
>CABFVX010002240.1:3498-67948 GCA_902151425.1 Timema shepardi | reverse complement strand
TGCTTAATGGGAATCAAAAAATTTATTTTCCCCTTTCATGCCACGGTGAGAACTTTAAAACTACCCCTCTCCCAGCTCTCTATCTATTTGTTGCACAAAGCCACTTAAGTAAGAATTGAACTACCATTATTTTAACCAAAAAGAAATATTTTATTCACCGATATAAAATAACACCCAAATCATGGTTTTCGTGGTGATGTAAACAAAGAATTATTGTACAGATGAGTCGCTACGCACACAGAAGGAAAATATGGGAAACTAACTATTAAAATTGGGTTTTAGTTTTAGGTCATTATTATTACCGGCATGCTGATTCCATTTTCTATCAAATATGTGTCTCTTCAGTCATTTCCTCGTAATTTCTATTACTTGAAACCGGCTTATCAAATTATGTGTGGGATATAAAATAGAAAAAGTGATAAAATGTGATATTACAAATTAGAGTGTAAGTGTCCGAGAATGTGACTATGTAAGTGTGTGTGTGAGTGTGAGTATGAGAAGGGGAGAGTGTAAAATTTGGGAGTGATATTGTGTGAAATAAAGATCAAATGTTAGGGTGTGTGAGAAAGAGTTCGAGAGAGAAAGTTAGAAAAGGAGATATTAGTTTAGAAAGAGAATAATACAGTTAGAGAGAGTTAAAGAGATACATTGAGAGAGGGAGTTTGAGAGAGTGAGTTTGAGAGAAAGAATGTTTGAGAGAAAGGGAGTTTGAGAAAGAAAGAGTAAGCGTTTGTGAGAGAGCACTCAAGATATATAACGTTCAAGAGAGTGAACGTTTGAGAAATTGATTAATATTTTAAGAGAGAGAGAGTTTTATAGTGAGATAGAGAGCGTTTGAAAAATAGTCTCTTAGAGAGAGTATAAAAAAATAATGATAATAAAATTGTTTTATAGAGAATGTATGGGAGAGTAGAAAGTGTGTGTGAGAGAGATAGAGGTTTAAAGTGTTGGAGAGAAAACGAGAGTTTCAGATAGAGAGAGAATGTAAAAATATAGATGTGGTACACAAAACATTGCGGTACTTTGAAATGTAATCTCCTAAAAATTAAGTATCAACATGGAAGCATAACTGATCATACTGTATTTTTAATAATTGTGAAAAGATATATGGGGTACAGAAAACATTACTTTCAAATATCATATCCTCCAAATTAAGTGGTAAAATAAAAACATAGCTTAGTTTATATATTTGTATTGTGTTAATAGTTGCTAAAAGGAACACCAAAACCCATTATTCGGAAAAAAATTAACACCAAAGCTCATACTTAGATAGTTAAAATGGCTATATTTTTTACATTATTTAAGCTTATTTGATTAATTTTGAACTCCTAATACATCCTAAGACTATTTAAACATAATTTTATCATGCGTGAAACAAAACGTAGACAATATTAACATGAATTTAACAAGGCAGAATTTTATTTTTTGAATTATGCTCAATATTATTGATAAATGCGTATTAACGATCACAACAATACAATTTTAAAAAGAAAATCACAGTCTAGGCATCTCAATTTAGATGTATTATGATCAGCATCCAAAGAGAAATATTCATCTAAGGAGAAAATGTTGATATGTTTGGACCAACAAATGGAAATTGAGTTGTTATTATTTTTTAGCAAATGAGATATATTTTATTTAGAGTTTTACAGCCATGCAGCAAATAACGGTTTTCATGGCGACAAAACAAACAATGAAAAACTGAAAATTATCTGTGAAAATCGGGTTTTGGTGGAAAACTAGTATTTTTCCCAGCATCCTGGACACCTCCTAAACGTTAAAATGAGTTTTCATTTGTCAAGATCTGTTCAGTTATTTTCTCATAATTTCTATTACCGGAAACGAGCTTATTAAATTATATATAAGAAGGAAGAATGTGTCGTTGCAGCGATAGCTGCATATTATTGAAATAAAACATATTTTAACCTTTTTTTTAGGAAAGGATCTATATAATAACCCTCACTCACTCTATAATTAAAAATTTATTCGTCAAAGGCTATCAACTTTACTTATATATTTTATTTTCCGTTGTTTAATTTGAATAAAAACGTATATTTTCCTCCCTCGTGCCCCGATGAGAACTTTAAATTGACCCCTCCTCCCCCAGATCTTTATCTATTCGTTGCACCAAACCACTCAAGTAAGGATTGAGATAATATTATTTTTAAACAAAAATAAATATTTTATTTGCCTCTAATATACAGCTATACACAAACCATTGTTTCCATGGTGATGTAAACAAATAATTATTGCATAGATGAAGCAATACCTACACAGAAGGAAAAGATGGTAAATTTTCTAGGACAAATTTGACTTTATTTTAGGCTTTTATTTTTAACAGCATCATGATACCTTAATCTTTAAAATAAGAGTTCGTTTGTAAAAATCTGTTCAGCCATTTCCTCGTAACTTATATTAACGGAAATGGGCTTATCAAATTATATTTAAGATTACTTTATGGATTTGGCAATTAGGTTATACAGAAAAATAAATAATTCTACTTTCGATAGGAGAATCCAGCATTTATAACGGCGTTTTAAAACAAAATATTCAAAAAACGTTTTTATTTTATTTTTTTGATCAATAACCTAAAACCTTCCCTGTAAAAATCTACATCGTGGTGCACAGGGGATATTAATACTTGAATTTCAGACCTCTTTGTATGATAAATATTGCGCTATGCTCATGACAGACTCACAAATTAGTCATTTTAGTAATAAATAAAATAAGATAAGATAAAGATATATATGGCAAAGAATTATTTGGAACAGGGAGAAGAAAAAGCGTTAGAAACAAAATGGAAAATTGACGAGAACTAAACATAATAGATAGAAAGTGGAAGGAAGAAGAAGAAGAAAACAAAAAATTCTGGCCTAGGTTGTCACAACTCTATAGCGCACTTGGTTGTCACACTTGTATAGTGCGCGCCGGAAACATAGTGCCGAAGCGGAGTGTGAATATACGCCCCAGGAGATATCGGGTTGTCTCCCAAATGGAACCAAGGGTCTACAATGATCGCCACAGCCACTTCCAATATCTTACAAGGCTCTTCTTTTTATGCTCAGGGATGGGGGGGGATTGTGTGAATAGGAAGGAGGGAGGAAAGAATAAAAAGAGAGAGAGAGAAAATTAGAGTTGTGTGGAGAATGTGTAGGGACAAATGACAGGTTTTGATAGATGGTTTGGACCTTAGATAGGGGGAGGGGTTTTGATGGGTGACTTGAATTGCTGAGCAGTCGGGAAAGTGTCCAGACCAACAACGGCTCAAATAGCAGTTGGCCTTTTATTGGAATGAGCACTTTGATGAATATATTATTATCTTATTATTGCTATAGGGTGGATTATGCATTATGTAGGTGGATGCTATATATTATAACTAAGTTTTATGATACTGGTAGCCAATGAGGAATATTAGTTCGTGAAAGCAACGTAAAAATGAATGTTTCAATACAGTAGCAAAGAGAAACATTTCTTTCAAATACACTTATAGGTTTAAATATAATATTCACATGATTCTTATATTTCGCTAGGACTATGAACACTCCATTTACAATTAAAGGCAGTTCTCCTGCCTTGTCTGACAGCACAATGACGTTGTCTTATGATCATTACCCTAGTGGAATCAAGCAAGGTCAGCTGGATAGCTTTCAGGGTAGATGGAGTTAACTGGGCCACTCTTGGGTGTGAAAAAGACTCGGACATACGGTGGTCCATGATTTTTTGGGGCACCATGGTTGATTAGATGATAGAGGGAATAAGCAAGTTAGGGTGGGGGGAAATTTTGGTTTACGCGCTCATATAGGTGATTTAGCAAATATTGTTAGAGTTTAAAAACAAATAATATCACTATGTGATTTGATTTTTTGAACGAGTGAAGCAAGTTCTCCGTTTTATCTCCGCTAATTTGCATTTGTATTTTTGTATATAGTGGTATATTATCTCACAATAATTTTTAAACACATTAACCAATTTAATTAAAAGTAGGAACAGTTATTTTGTGTGTATCTGGACAATTGTAACTGCTGATAATGATTGCGACCGCAGACAGTTGTGACCAAAACATTAAAGAGCGAGATCTGAGAGACATTTGCAATCAGATTTTTTCCTCTTCCACTAGCAACGTTGAGGAGGACAGGATATTTTTATTATATTTTAGAATAGACCTGCTTCATTTCAGATTTTTTCTAAGCTTTAGATTGGCAAGGCAGTATAGGTTCTAATTTTTCAAGTTTGGGCTAGGTTAGGTTTGATTAGGTTAAGTTAGGTTAAATTACCTAAACCACTAAGTTTCACCACCACAGATAATAAGATGCTCAGCGATACAGGTGGTCATTAGCAACGTTGCCGAGATAGCCACACAAAAAACCACTGATTTAGTAGCTCAATCAACTTTGGCTCAATTCTCCAACTATTAATTATATAATGGCCTTCGCCATCAAATGATTGTAATTGTCCGCAATTTTGCTTGGTTGCAACTGTTCTAGATTATTTTTGTATACAGTTAAAGTTCGTTGGGGAAGGAGATCGAATGATGTGTTGGGGAGGAATCAACCATTATATGTATTGTATAAAAACACGGCTTCTAGTATTAATTATTACAATAATGTATTTACCTTTTAGGGAATTTCTTGATACCTCATATAGCTGAAAATTAGTAAATAGATACAAACTAATTTAAAAAACTAATCATAAGTGATTTTTTTGGTGGGAGAAGTGAGTCAGATAACTGGGGGGCCCACAAACGAATTTTACCAAGGGCTCCACTTCTACTAAGGATGGTCCTGTTTGTAAGTAAACTTTTTTTCTTCCAAATTTGGGTTCTTTGATTTTATTAAATTTATGAAAGGATTATTCTTTTCCAAATGTTTTGAAATAATATGATGAATTGTAAGTTTTCAAATCGGCTAGTACCCTTTTTCTAACCATGATACTAAAGTGCAAAACGGATATCTATATTAATGGGTGACATGTTGTTCAGATCACACTACAAATGGGGCTATCTTCACAATAATATTAAACATTCTAGGGAACTAACTTATTTACTCGATCATTAAATTTACCTTATTCTGTTCAAACAAAAGCTCTGTTCTATAACGTGTCTAAGTCAAGGAATAGATCATGGATGTCCCTTTCATTACCAAATTCCACTTTTCCACTTTTCTGTTGAACACAAAGTGAGTTTCTTCCTTTCTTCAACCCCTCCTCATTGTTTATTCACGCTGACAGTTGTATTTTTTCTGCTCATCTGAAACTCGTATATCTTGCGGGTGAACAACTAGGACCATTCATCAAGAGTTCAAGAAACGGATGTAAATAATTGCACTCACTCATTCTTATTTCACAGTTTGAGTCACGTTTATGGAAGGCATGATGTTCCTTGAAAATATTACTCGTATATCCACGATACTGACAACTCGTGTAGGCTTAGTACTTTTTAGTTTTAGAGAGTTAGATATTTTTAAAGAAACCTATTCTCAGGCAACCCAACAAACCCAACAAACTGAGCCTGACATCTAGCCCATGTACCCAACAATGAAGTGTCTAGTAATTTCAATTAAATGAAAGATTTCTTGTTTTTAAATGAAAATGAAAAATTTATCATTTTAATTTTTGGAGTGTGAGAGAATATGGTTGAGTTTATCTTGCTCTATTACTAGGGACTAAAACTATTGTCACTAAAATTATAAATACATATCCATAGCATAAATGCTGATTGCCATATTAATGTCAAAAAAATAGTGTTGCGTAGTTCACGATGAATGACCAACTAAAAAACCTTTGAAGGGCCAGTGTTACGAACACAGACAAAATGGACTGGATGGGAATAATTTAGGGTAGAGGCAACTCGTCTTCACTTTGCTTGTCTGATTAGCGTAGGTCGTGTCTTGGATCACTCCTTTTCACCTCTTACTGACAAACACAAGAATAAAAGAGCCTGGTAAAGCATCAAGGTGACTGTTCATGGAACTCCTAACTCACTTCATACTCTAACGAGTCTCAACACACGAGTGACTGAAACGGCAGTGCTAAAAAAAACCACGCCAGCGTCACTTGACGGGAAATCTTAGCCCTTCAAATTATAGTTACACGACAGGCCTGGAGTGTTCCAGGTAGATCCTTGTTGCCTCCAAGTGCGAGGAAATGTTTAGAAGAGGTGGTAAAGGTAAGGAAAAACCGGAAACAGTCTTAGCTTCAACAATATAAAAATATACTGACAGTGAGGCTGATTGAAAACCTTTTAATTAGGAAATATCCAAAATGAAATGATCCAACAAATCGTTTCTTAAGGATATGTGTAATATTTTCACAAGGATTTAGTCAGCCCATCATATTTTCATATGTAACTGGTTTTTATCTCTAAGCTAAAGTCTTTTACACGGTTTATCATGTTTAACGCATTAAAAGTTTTGTTTATTATAAAACCTTTTACAATTTATTTATATTTATTGTGTTTGTAAAGAGAAATTAATGAAAGAATGAAGACAACGTTTTGGTAAAAAATATACATTTTCCTTTTTTTATATTTCTAGAATCTTTCAATGTCTTCTAAATATGTTTAATTAATAACATTTAACGTCAAGAGGTATAAAAAAATTGCTTTTGTTGGGCGCCACTCCTAGGATATAGGAGAATAAAGTTATAATAATAATAATAATAAACATTTACCTCGGCTAATTAAGACAGTGGCATGATGACTCTCAATATTCGAGACCACTGGGGGAATACTTAAAAAAAACATGAACAATTTAAATAAAAAACTGATTGTAGAAATAAAATGTGGTAATTTAGACTACAATAAAAAAATATATAAAATAGACAATTATTGTTTCCTTTTTTACCACATCCCAATCCTACCTACGGATTTCCGGATAGTTATAATTCTAATTTGACAAAGTAAAATAGTATTGTTGAAACAAAAAAGAATAAGAGAAACCAAAAAACAATAAAATCAATATTTAGACATAAAATAAAATGTTAATTAATTATCTGAATTAGCTAGTCTTTCTGAAAGCACTTACATGAATTCTGATTTTTGATAAAAGAAAAAAAATATGAATTTAAAGTTGAAGAGTTGGCTTGACCTCACCAATGAATTAGTCAATGCTGAAACAACACCAACTTTAGAAATTTGTTTCACTTTATTAATGTTAACTCGTCCACAATTCTTAAAAAAAATAAGCAGTCTAGCTCTTTCACATACACTTAGCATTCCATTTGTTACTCTCTCTTTACTTTACAATCATTAATTCACTTTAAAAATAAATTATATTAAGTGCTCCACAGATTTTGTTCCATGTAAGACCATCACCGAGGAAGAAGACCCAGTCTCATACAGAAAGTCTGCCAAAAATCAAATTTTAAAATGTTCAATCTTTTTACTTCCAAGTCCAAAGAGAAAACTAATATATTAAAACAAAAGATAAAATGTTAGCTATGGACTAGAGATAAAAATCAAATACAATGCAAATTTAAGATAATGATTGAACTGTATTATAATGAATATGAACAATGTTTTCTTAAAGAATTAAATGTTTATTTCTATCTGTCAGAATTTAAAAGCGCGCTAGTTTGGAGCTATTTACATCTTTCCTCTATTGCTTCTCTTACAATCACGAGATCCGCCACTCACTTGTTTGAAAGATCTGCGCATGCGTTGAAATATATCATGGCCGACATTAAAAATAAATAAAAAAAGAGTAAACAAACTTCTTAGAAGAATAATTAATATGTTTAATAAAAGGTAAGTGTTCTTCCTTAAGTCAAAATTTATTATTTTAAATTATTAAAAACAATTTTATACGTTGTTCCTTCCGTCCTTTTATTTTATTGAATTTATATAAATAGTATTATTTGTCAGGCCGACAATACAGCGTGTTAAACGGCGGCCGAACTTTGAAGTGCTTAAATTCAAATGAATAAAATAGGAAACTATTCACAAAAATTAGAAAAATATAGGGAAATACATGGTAGAGTGGCATATAACACTACAGCGTCAACTTTCAAACAATTACTCGTGCTGTTCGTCGTAGTGTATTCGATCCCACTCTTCAAGAAGTGATATTAAATAGCCAATTTTCTGTCATCATATAAAATGGTGGACATTCTCCTCCTTTAGATGAGTGAGGTCTATAACTAGAGCACACGCCAATAAGTAAAAAATTAACTTGTAAACGGTACTGCTGTAATGTAGCTTGGACCACAAGCGTTTTATTAAATAAGTGCTATCAGAGAATTTATTTCAACATAAACGATTTGTTTATTTATTTATTTGGAAAACGGATGGACTTAATTTTTTTCCCTGAGAAGGATATTCTGTGATATTTCTCATTTTTGTTGCTCTGTGCCAAAAGTAACATCAAACTTAAGAAAGACAGGACCATAAACTCGCGTCTTCCGATATCCGCGACGACATTTTAGCCTTTAACTGGCGTTAGGTTTACCACATGGGGGAGAAGGAAAAGAGGGTAGACCATAAAAATGTTCCCACAAACTACAGAAGGGTAGACTGTGCTTTTGCACATCTTCCTGACCTTTCAATACATTTAAGGGAAAACCTCTATACATTATATTTTGTTTCAAATCCGCTACGCTTCGTGCTTGTAAAGAACTTCAAAACCATTTCCCCCCTGTTAATTCACTTATGTACAGCTAGACATTTTGTCGCCTTTAGGGTTTATTGACTGGTAGGTATACATTCTTTCCAAAAATAGATTCCCTCAACACTGCCCAACTCACGGGAAACAATAAAATACGCAGACCAAGAAAGGAGAGGGTTGGTTTCTAACTTTTTTCTTGGCTCATGTTTGGAAGGCCGAAGTTCTATTTAACCTTTAAATGGTGAGGTAGGGTCTAGGAGACCCCAGCAGCCCTTTAAATTTCTGTGAATCCCCTTCCCCTCATGCTAACATCTTGTCCCCACCTGACATTTCCTGTCTCAACATGCTCTCACTGTAACTCACTTTTCCAGTCAGTTTCCTTCGTGTGTTTGGTCAGGAAAGACGTCTTGGGGTCCCACAGACCCCACCTCACTGCTAGTGTTCGGATTTTTTCAAATATAGTTTTTTCTAATATTCTGGTATAAATGTCGCGCGAACGGGTAATCTTTCGAAGTGATGATCCACAGTTTGCTAGATTAATTTTGGAGGAGCTCAACAGACCACTGGGTGATGAGTTGCCTATTTCTGATTTGGAAGACAGTGACAATGATGGTGGAGATGCAGATTTTGTTCTGAGTGATCATCAATCTGATTCGGAACAGAGTGAGGTGAGTGATAGTGAATCTACCGATGAGGATGGTGAGAGTGTGCCTCGTGATGTTTACAGAGGGAAAGGTAAAAACAGAATTCCGTATGTTTGGGGAAAACAAAAACCAAGACACAGAGGTAGGGCACCTGCCCATAATATAGTGAGTCATTTACCAGGATTGCGGAACGAAGCCAGAGCACTATCTCCAGGAGATATAAATCCTCTAGTGATGTGGGAACTTCTAATGCCCAATACTATGTTAGAAAAAATTGTGAATTTCACAAATACTCAATTAGAAGCATATAGAAGTAATTTCCAAGACCCGAACCGTACTGACTTACGCAATGTAGACCTGGTTGAGATGCGGGCTTATCTAGGTCTACTTTTGCTTTCTAGTATATCTAAATCCGGAAGAGAAAGCATGAGTTCCCTTTTTTCGGACGACGGGCACGGAAGGGACATTTTTAGATGCACCATGTCAATGAAAAGATTTTTTATATTGACGGTGTGTATTAGATTCGATGATAAAAATACTCGAGAAGCACGGAAACAAGAGGATCCAACTGCAGCTGTAAATGAAGTGTGGGCTGAATTTCTTCTCAATTCCCAGCGGATGTATTGCATAAGCCAAAATGCCTGCGTCGATGAAATGCTCGTCCCCTTTCGCGGAAGATGCAAATTTCGCGTGTACATGCCTAATAAGCCGGCAAAGTATGGCTTGAAAGTTTTATGCCTTACAGATGCTCGGAACTCATATCTTTTCAATGCGTATTTATATGGAGGAAAAAATTCAGATAGCATTGGCCTAACACATGAAGAAAAAAAATTATCTATCCCCACACAGTCAGTTGTCCGTCTTGTAAAACCCATAGAAAAATCGAACAGAAATGTTACATGTGACAATTGGTTTATGTCTATGGAACTCCTAAATGAACTAAAAAATAGAGGCCTAACAGTTCTTGGAACTCTAAGGAAAAATAAACCCGAAATTCCGAAAGAATTTTTACCCAATCGGGGGAGAGCACCTGGAAGCAGCTTATTCGGATTCACTAACGCAGCCACTTTAGTGTCCTACGTCCCCAAGAAAAATAAGGCTGTGATTCTTCTAAGCTCCTGCCATCACGATGATAAGTGTGACGAAGTTTCAGGTAAACCGGAAATGATAATTGATTACAATTCCTTCAAAGGAGGAGTTGATAACCTCGATAAAAAATGTGCAATATATTCTTGCAATAGAAGAACACGGCGGTGGACTTTGGCATTATTCTTTGCTTTATTAGATATTAGCGCAAATAATGCCTATGTTTTGTACTCTGACAGTCGGGAACGGAGTCAAATGAATCGTTTTTGTTTTATTAAAAAACTCGGCTGTTTTTTGATAAAGGAACATTTGGAGAGAAGAGCAGTAAATCTCAGACTTCCCCGTGAGCTTCGTCAAAAAATCCAAGCAATATCAGGAATAAAACCGGAAGATCCTGTTCAACACGGGGGCCCACCGAAGAAGAAGAGATGCTACACTTGTCCCAGAAACAAAGACAGGAAGACAGCAAATTTTTGTGTTAAGTGCAACCAAAATATTTGTGGAGAATGTTCGCATGCCATATGCAAAAACTGTGTGTAGGCATCGAGTGCTTTTTTTTCTCTCTCTCCCTCTCTTTCTTTATATTGTATTTATATGTTGTATTTATCATTTGTCTTTCTTTACATGTCTATTTCTTCTATATTGTAGGCTTTCTCTTTTTAATTCAATTTTTGTCATTTTTACACCAGTATATATTAAAAAAAAGAAAATTGTGAGGAACCTCAATTTGCCTTTCGTAAAAATTTATTGCTTGGATGTCATTGAGCATATTTCATAAAATATTAATCTAATCTATTTTATTCATAATTTCCTTTTTCATGGGTATAGTAAGCTGACACAAAATTCATTTATTATTTTATAATTCATGTTTTGGCAATTGTTACTAAATAAATTGTAGAAGAAAGATTAAATATAAAGTAAATTTATTAGTGTCAATTATTTATTATTAATTTTATATTATTTTAAATTTAACCAGTTTCTTATGGTATTGGGTTGCAAGAACACGTATTAAAAGGTTAATGACCTATAAAAAAAATTTGGGCGTATATAACAAAGGAATTAAGTCTGGGGTCCCCTAGACCCCACCTCACCACTTGTGATTGTAAACTTCACCTCACTAGTTAAAGGTTAAAAATGAGACATAGCTAGCTGTTGTAGTGCTCATACAATATTATTTCAGTTTGTACACTCGTATAGTATAGTCTATTATTAAAAATCTATAAAAGAATGTTAGATTTGTATTTTTAATTAAGGCGTAGGCCTTGACATTTTGCATTAATTAATACAATAACTAATTCTGATTGAATGTTAATCGTTAAAATAAAAGGTCCAATAAATTAAAATGTGGGTAAATCTTTTAAATTGTTTTAATAATAATTCATAATAGACCAAATTAAATCTATTTTGGATAAAAACTATTTATATTTACATTAACATTATATACAAGTATTTTAGTATTGTAATTTAGAATTAAGGATTGTTTATAGGAAATTCACCAACATTCTTCTGACAAGGAGGAAACAAAATTAAAACTATAAAGTGTAAAAACACTCCCCACTGCGTTTGGTCAGGTATACTCTGATTCTTGTAGGAAGAACAGGTTTAGAAAATACATTTTAGTTAACTATTATTTTAAATGTAGGCCTATTTAGAATATCTTTCGGAAGTTAAAGATGTAAATTACATTTCTTGAGTTATGAATAAATCAATGTAGTGTTACTAACGTTTGTGACTGTAGTTTACTCTTATTACGATCAAAGTTAGAATATACTAAACCTAAAGATAATAAAAATATAATTTATATTAAGTAAACTTTTACAAAACTTTAAAAAATAATGGTGAAAATGTTCATATTTTTTGTGCGTATTTAATTCCCGTAGTATTTACAATGTCCAGTCCTTTAGCGTTATGGAAAGAACTATACATAAAACAAATGATAAACTAAACACTTCTCTACTTATTAATAAACAAAAATCTTAGTAAAGTGTATAATCTTTAATAATATTTGAATTAAGTATTAGAAGATAGTGATTAACTAATGTTAGAATGACATCTAACACTATAAAATTTCCTTAAATGATTTAGTAATGTTGTTATTGGGGCTTCCTATTGTGTACAATTATCAAACAATGGTATGTAACAGTGTAATTTAAAAAGTAGTTTTATAATAAAATTAAATACATTTTAGATCAAGTCACACCAACCATATAAGTTAACAATAGAGATAAAAATGTAAATAATGTTGATGCAATAGCTCTTTGTTACAGTCGCATATAATTAAAGTAAGTAGACTTAGCGAAGACAGGATTGTTATAATTCTATCTATCTCCCAAAAAACATGGATTTTATTAAAAATACCCCCTTTATAAAATACTTAATATATATTAAATACAAACCAATTGTCTAACTAATTTTTGAAATTTGCTAGTCTATTTCCATTTTAATATTTAAAATATGATTATATATACTTTAAATTAAAATGTAATAGATAAATTGGAAATGGAATTAAACATACTAACATAGAACTAGATCAAACTAATGTTATTGAATATTTTAAAGAATACACAGACAATTTAAATTTAAAATATTCTTTTCTAAGAAACAAATTTTAATTACATGATTCCATGAAAGTTTTATTTTGAAATTTGTTAAACAGTGTCTATTGTTTGTAATTCCTTAAAAAGGTTATTTATAAAATATGATATTAATGTTAGGCCTAAACGTTATTTTCTTTATGAAGTAACAGTCTAGGCACTAATTAATAAGTTAGATTGATTGGTAGAATCAGATAACATACATAATAACTTTAATCACACCAAAATAAACCAAATAAAACCTAATATGGCCCAAGTTTTTTTAAATAGCCCGGTTTTTTTTTCAAGCCCTAGCTAAGAACCATTTATTGCGATTAGATTGGTTTGAATTTCTACAAAGTTAAACAGTTAAAAACGAATATTCTAGAATCGTACTTTGTGTGTGTGTGTATGTGCGTGTGTGTGTATATATTATATTTGAGCACACACGCACACATATACAAGGACACAAACATGTTTGGGTTGTGAGCTTTCTCCTGCCCACAATTTATAAGAAAAGGGTGTCCAAATTAATGTATACCCTCAATCGATTTCCGTCATTTTCGGCTTTATTCAATATTTAATATAAATTGTTAAACAAAGCTCATTAAAGTAGACATGTCTTTACCCACAGCACCAAACTTTAAAATTAGCAGGATCAATCTGGCTTAAAGTAATTGGAGGTTTGAAAAAAATTGTACAGTGCACTGCACAGACATTCCCGTATGGGTTACTGACGACCAATTTATGAAAATTTGATTCCTAATTGTGATATACAATAGAAGTAAACCATCTCTTTGCTAGTTACTATGAGAAAGTATGTAATATTGTGTCATACTATTCATTTTAATCTACGTGAAAATGTTTATAAAGTGACAGATTTCCATTAATTTATCACAATAAAAATACTGTTTAAAATACCGGCACAGATTTATCTGATTACCAAACCCTTCCTTCACCTCTGACAAGACACCTTGTGAATGTGGGGAAGGCCAGGCCACCACCGTGGTTCAGATCCCAAGTTAAACTGTAGGTCCTCCAGTTCATCTCACAATCACCCTAACATTACACATTAGCGTAAGTGCGTATAACGCGAACGGGTAGTAAGACGTGGTGCTAATAATAATGATAACCAAATATTCATTTATTTTAGTAGATATAATAAAGTTCTGATAACTTATAAACGACAGCTTATTAACATAGAAAATTTAAGTGTTTCCTCAAATTAAAGCTATTATATAGGTCAGTGGCCCACCCAAGAGAGAGAAAACTGATAATTGGTATCCCCCAAGTCTCAATACTATTTTAATAAATACATTAACTATGTGATTGTTAAAATAAAGTGCATCAAATATATCTCAAGAGCATAAGCTACCTTTTAAAACCAGGTATGCAATTTATTATTCAAAAGAGATAAATGCTATACACATTAAAATATCCCCTAAATTTCCTTTTGAAAAAAAGCAAATTCATAATAGATTCGATATATTGTATGCAAGGACAGGGCCAGATAAATATTGAATTAAAGTACCTTATTTGCTGTTTAAAAATAACAAGATAGATATAAGGAACGATTTATACCTAGTAATATTGTAATAATTTGTCAAAAAAATTGAATTCGATATTTTGATAAATGTCAGCATTTCATGAGCCACTGAAACCAAAAACATAGTTTTCGCAATATCGTTTGTCTGTCCGTCACTTTTCCCTTAGTACTCTTTTATACACTTAAACCTTTTTTAAACTTACTACAAAACATTTGAAAATTAATTTGATTTAATTTGTACCTTTTTTAATGCTTTTAATTACCCTAAACTATTCTCCCTTGCAAAGCCGTACTTCATGCTAGTGATGTATAAAAAAAATAAAGTGGGTTTAGGTGTGTGTTCAGAAAAGTTTAAGCTCTTTTGAGATAGGATGAAAAATTGAAATTTTTAAGATCCTTAGAAGGAACACCTCATTTAACGAAGAAAATATATGAAATTAGGAATTTCAAAATTGGGCTCCATGACTTTAGGGAGGGGGTTAAAATAATAAAGACGTTTTGACTTAGGTAGAAAATTTAAATTTGGAAAGAAGGTAGGGAAACCACTAAAGAGAATAAAATAAGTATTATAATTACAAATTTATAAGTGAAAGCTGAGCGGGCATTCTAAATTAGGAGTTTCATAGTTAGTAAGGAGGAATTATATAAATGCTAGCATCCGGATGTTGAACGTCCTAATTTGAATAATTTTATAAAGTGCAATTAATGGATCAGTCTGCTTGTAAATTATACATGTGAGATGATTTCCCCATAAACCAAATTTGAAATAAGTCTCTTCTACTGCCCCTCCGTGGTAAACACAATATAATATTTAGTCACAAAAGAATGTCTAGTTATCTGAACATTTATTATGTTATGGTCAAATAAATGAATCGAGCCTTGAAAAATGACGTTCATATAATGGAAAAAAAATACTTTCCTTAAATAATATTTGTTTGAAATAAATTAATAAAAAATCACAATATTTGTCAAAACATGAAAAGTATGTAACTTTAATACATATTTGTAGTTGTCAACACAGAATTGATATTGCAAATACATAAAAATGCACACAAATTTACAAAAAGATAAATTAAAAAGGGGAATTAGTCATAAATGTTGATACTAAGTCAATATATTATTAAAAAAAAATTGTAGCTTATTGAAACAGCCATTATTTAAAATATGGTCTTCATTAATTAAACTCCCTTTAACATTAGCCCAAATCTGTAGGTTACTTTTTAAATCACCATGAATATATGTATATATTTATTTACCTAATGAGCGTATAGTGTTTAAAATTAAATATTTAAGACTATATTGTAAATAAACAAATACAATATATCTATTGACAATATTTATTTGACATCTTTTCTAATCAAAAGAGGAGTGGTGATTTTACACTCAAGGCTCCTCAATGTGTTGATTCATGTAAAGTTATTTATTTGAAATGAGAAGAACAATATGCAGATTAAAATGAAAACCACACAGGTTAGCACAAAGAGTTATTTCGCATTTTAGTAAGGTTTTCCTTGGCTCCTATAATGAGCACAACATCCTAAATAAGGCTCTGCTCGACGTTCTTCGACTTTATTTTTTAACTCATTGCCTTACTTGCCGTTCAGGCTATACACATTACTCCCGCTAATATGGTAGGAGTGATGAAGGTAGAATGTAGGTGAAATGTATAGTACCTGTTCTTACATACAGAAACAAAAATGATAACATTTAGAAAAAATATCATGTGAATGACCGGCAGCGAATTGAACCCCGATCTCCCCGTTGCCAGTAGGATAGACTAAATGAGCCTTGCATTTAGTTTACATGCTCACCAGTGCAGCCATAAATGAATTTAGTTGAGATTGTTATTTTCATTATATACCAATATTTGTTTTTTTGGCTCTATCTTTATACTTTAGCATTCAATAGTATAATATTGCTAGCAGTTTTGTCGACTTCACTGATCTTGGAGTAAAGTGCTCGCCTCAAGACCCGGTGTTCCTGGGTTAAAACCCCACCGGGGTCAAAGGATTTCCTTCGAATGATAACAATTCATAGCATAACTTCTTTTGGAGGGAAAGTAAAGCCGTCGGTCACATGTCGATTGTGGTATGTAAGATAACCCTGTAAGTTTTGTGAAAATAACATTCCTAGAAAAATTGTTAGGCCCTTTCGATCTCACTCATGCTGCTCCCTTGTTTGCCTGTCTACCAGCTCTGAGTGTCAGAAGCGACCCTCAGAAATGGTAGTTGGCTTGTTAATACCTAAGAGTATCGATCTGTAGTCACAGACCATGACCTCTTTTTGTGAAAGTGTTTTTTGGTTGTGGGAGGCAAATGGAGTTTAGGATAAGAGGTGTGAAGTGGAGAGCGTGTTGTGTTGTGGAGTAGCTATATCAGGCCCTAGTACACTGGGATGGTAGACACGAGTGCAGTCAGGCCCGATGTGTAAGTTGGGGTGTGTTATTTCTCGATGAGCTGAAATAAAGCACAAAATCAATGTTAGACACTAAGTGAGGGATGAATAAGTGATTGCGAATTTGTGAAAAATGATTGCTTGACCTTTTTTAAGTTGTTTAGAGTGGATGGGTTAGCTTAGGACATAGGTGAAGGGCAATAGGACAGGCAAGTTGAGGATTTTGTAATGTATTGATTTGGATTAATCTAAATTTTGTAAAAAGTCATAAATGAAGGTAATTTTTCTTTAAAGTAATATAGGTAGAGTATCCTTTTAAGATTCATTCATGAAGAAACATGCGATTCTTAGAATGAGGTGAAAAGGAAATCGCCCCTAAAGTATATTTTTTATACCATCCTTCCTGGTAAAAGAGTAACTGCGTTGCTTCCTGTTAAAGGGAACAAGTTCATAGTATTTGGCAGAACACGCCATTAGAAGCTAGCCATCACAAAACGTGTCGCCAGGACTCTGTCTATTGGTTAGTTTTTACATTGTTGACCAGGGAAGAAAATGCAAGGGGTATGTCATATATAAAAACCATTGTGCGTATGTGTATTGCAATTAACGACGATGGAGAGGACGATCTCCAGGACCTCGCTCACAGCCCAACACATTATAATATAAGTCACTTCAATATCACAAGTGTGCAGTGATAAGAAACATTCAACTGAAATATGTGCAAGTAATTTACTGGTGTAATTTAAATAAACCGTGTGTGAAATAACAGCCAACAACATTTCTCTTTCTTTAATAATATTAATACCGATTTAATTAGTGCTCGAACACGGGGCTATAGACAGCTGATTAAACGGTATATTTTCCGCAGTGATGATAGGCGCTCGATAACGGAGCTTTAGACAACCTAAAAAAACATCACATCATTTTATATCAAGGAATTAATCCACTATGTATCAATCGACGCCCGAAGAGGGGAGATTGATCACATAGTTTTTATTATTGACGCCTGAAAGCGTGGCGTTTTTATCCGATAGTAATAAAATTTGTGGAGCTGGGTAGGGATCTTCTACTCCAGTCTTGGCTATTTGTATTTCCAGGGTTCCCGGGGGTTGTACTGCCCAAGGTTTCTGACTATTTCGTTTTCCTCCAGCAGTATGGTCTTGCTGTAGAATCTTCTGTCTCGGTCTTCGTATAGCTCTCTTAGGGTCTTGGTCCCAGTCTCTGCATGGATGAACGCGTTGTTTGTTCTTATTGTTACTCCAAGTATACATCTGAGTACCCTGTTTTGGATACCTTGGAGTTGATTCAATACGTTTGAGCAACATAGCTCCACGCTTCGCAGGCATAAACGAGTAGCGGCAGGATCAGATTTCCGTAGAGGAGAAGTTTCGTTTGGAGGTTCAGCTTAAGGCTCTTGAAGAGTGAGTAATTCCTGACGAAGACCCCCATCGCCTTTTTCCTAGAGTATTCAACGTGGGGTTTCCAATTGAGGTGGGAGTCTATTGTGACGCCAAGGTATCTGAGTTCGTTTGAGTATGGGATGATATCACCCAGAATCCTAAACTGGTCCTGTGGCTGAATCCTTCTTTTAGATATTCTGATGGCCGTTGATTTTGACGGGTTTACTTTAATCCTCCACTTCTCCAGACAGTCACTGAACTGGTCCAGGAACCATTGCATATGTTTAACAGCACACTTGATGTTTCTGTGTGAAGTGAAGAAAAGAGTGTCGTCAGCAAATAGCCTAACCCTAACTTTTGGATTGGTAGGGATGTCAGTGACATATACGCTGTAGAGAAAAGGTGATAAGGCGGATCCCTTAGGCACTCCCGCTCTGATGATGTGAGAAGATGATCTCTTTCCTTCCATATTCACTTTGAAGTAGCATCCACGTAGGAAGTTCCTTACCACGTGAATGTATGCATTTTGTAAGTTGAAGGTGATCATTTTACGGAGAAGTCCCGCGTGCCAGACTTTATCGAAACCCTTTTCCACGTTCATGAGAACACCGAGCGTAGTCTCCTTCCTGTTGAAGCTCTCTGTAGTCTCTTCTATAAGACTGGTGATTAGGTTGACTGTGGAGTGGTGGCTCCTGAATCTAAATTGAGTATTAGGGAGAATACGGTGTTCCTTGGCAAATTGTTTCAGCCTTTCGAGAATGATTTTCTCGTACACCTTTCCAAGACAGCTAAGTAGGCTGATAGGTCTCCTGTTCTGTGGAAATTTAGAGTATTTGCCTGGCTTCGGTATGGATTTAACGTCCACAACCTTCCAAACTTCCGGAAAGTAGTCCCACCTTAGCGCGGCGTAAAATATGGCAGTCATAAGGATAATGATTGTATCGGGGGCATGGCACAACATTTCGTTTGAGATTATATCCGCTCCCGGGGATTTCTTCTTCTTCAGCCTTCTTATTACCTGTTCCACTTCCAGTTTGGACACCGGTGGTGGTGGCACTTCAGAAGGTTCTCAAGGAATAGATTTACCTCATTTTTAACCACTGTTGAGAATATCTAGTCCTGGGGAACGCGGTTTGGTTTAAATTGGTCTTCAAGAGACTCCGCTATAGCTTCGGCTTTGTCCACGGCTCTGTAGGTCATACCCTGCCGTCTTAGAATGGCTGATGTTATAGTTCTCTNACAATAGCTTCGGCTTTGTCCGCGGCTGTGTAGGTCATACCCTGCCGTCCGTGGATGGCTGAAGTACTAGTTCTCTGAGTGAACCCTTTTAGTTGTTTCGTGATCTTCCAGACACTGTCCCCCCCGTTGACTATTTCAGAGATAAACTCGTTCCATCGGATCATTTTGAGCTGCTTCGCTCTACGGTGAACTAGGGCCCTTAGACGATTGTATACTACCCGATGCCTCGGAGAGCGATATGTCTGCCAATCATGTCTCGCTTCCCTCTTCTGTGTTTAGGTTTAGGTCTGGATGCTCCCTCTTAAGGTTGATTATTGGTGCTTCATAGGTGGTTGATAATCCGATGATCTTCGAACAGTGTTGACGTCAGGAGGGCGAGCGAATGGTCGTCTTTTCAGTCGATTCTACCTTCAACTCTTGTGGTATAGCTCTTTCCAGGTTGGCCTGGTATTTGGGCCAATCAGTGTTTGGGATATTTCTCCTAAGGAAAGAATTTCGGGGTTAGAGTTTAATAGTAGCCTACAGAAAACCGAGATTTGGTCTAAGTCCAGTTCGTTCAAAGTATGAAAATCTTCAGGGTGTTGATTGATGTCCGTAAGTATTACATCTAGCACATCCGGAAGATTACTGTAGTTGGAGGGGTAGAACGTCGGTTCCTCCGGTGCCAATAATAAGTAGTTATTCAGGGCCGCATGATCTTACAAGGTGCGGCCAGCATGGTTGGATATGCGGCTATTCCAATGAGTGTGTTTTCAGTTAAGGTCTCCCGCGGCGAAGAAATTTTTCTTTGTCGTCAGCGTGTTTAGGTCTTGGTCTGTAAATTGGACCAACAGGCTCCTATATACTGCACTAAACATTATCTCTCTCCGTGGTATGGGAACTATCACTGAAGTTGTTTCTATATTACCCGTACCTGGTATGACTGTATGATAATGATTGAGGTGTTTCTTGACTACTACAGCCGTTACCCCGCCCCTTCCGGTAAGCCTATCAGTCCTGTATGTGTCGTATCCGTAAAAATTTTAACATTTAGTTGGTGAAAAACACGTCTCGCAATTGAGAGCTATGTCCACACCGTACGTTAGCAATAACATTTCCAGTTCGTGGGCCTGTTGAAAGACGCCATTGGCATTCCATAACCGTACGTTCATGTAGTCGTCTGGGTGACATGTTTGATTAATTGCCATCACAGTAGTATTCGGTGATGGCTTCTAATAAAATTAGGGCTTTTGTGGTTGTATCTGGGGCGTTTCTCTGCCTGCTTATGTACTTTTTGAGATGTGCAAGGAGGCCAGAGAGATTAAAGTCCTTGAATATTTGAAAGAGGGGTCTTAGGTAGGAAGTTTCGTTTGTATTTTAATAGGTCTCGCTAGGTTTTTGGGGGAGGTTAAAGGCTTCTGCGTATGTCATCTGCTTGGCCACGGGATCTTGCGTTGCCGTTGGTGTGGTGTTTCTCCTAAGTCACTGTGTGATCTGACTTGGTGGAGGAGTTTGTTCCGTTTGCTTATGTACATATTGGGTAGATTTTTTCAATTGTTTGTTTTGTCTTTCTACTTCTCTGACAAACACGGGACAGTTCCTGTAGTTTGCTGAGTGCTCTCCCTTGCAGTTTACGCAACGTTCCGGCATGGTTCTGTATTTCTTGGTGCATGCTGTTGTTAAATGTTCCCCGAGGCACTTGACGCACCGAGGGGTTTGAAAGCAATAGTTCTTGGAGTGACCAAATCGTTGGCATCGGTGGCACTGAAGTATGGTGCTCGCCGATTTTTGGTACTCTTCCACCTTGACAATGGTGCGATTTATGGCCATTACTTCATAGATTCATGTGACGGACTGGTTTTTTTCCAGTGTTAAAACCAAGATTGGTAGTGGCTTAGGTGTCGCTATTTGTGTGGAAGATTTGGTAAACAGTTGTCTCGCATTTATTGGCTTAAAACCCATTTTGCTGAGCTCCAAACTTATGGAATAACATGGCATGGTAGAGTGTAGGGCCTTGATCACTACTTTAAATGGTTTATCTTTCTGCAACATGTATGTGTAGTGTTTTAATGAAGCTTCCTTTAGAATCTTTAAGAGGGTGGAGTAGTCCCTTAGGGAGGAAGTAATTATTTTAATCCCCTGTGCAATGCAGTAGAGTTTGTATTCCTCTTTTAAATTCTGCTTTAGGAGTTTGATTATGTTGTTATATTCCGGTGCGTTCTAAACCAATATCGGTGGTGTCTTTACCTTTTTGGTTGAAGTCTCTTCACACTGGGAGTCGTCTATCGACTCTATAGCGGTACCCTCTTGGTCATTGGTGACTTGCCTATTAGCTAGTGTAGTGAATTGATTTGTTACCTTAATCATCTTTGGGACTGGAACATCAATTCCCGGTTTGACTCTGTGTTTCCATTTTAGAGTTGAGGTAGGCTCAGAGCTTAAAACAGATTGTTGCTGGTTACCTGCTGTATTACGCGTTTACCCATGTTGTACCTCCATGGTACCTTTTCCTGTGAGTGGCTTGTCCCTAGTCCCATCCTGGGACTCCTCTGACATGGTGTCCTCTTCTTCTCTATCCCCGGTGACGTCAACGTCATATCCAGTAGACATTTTAATATTTTGAGGGTTTAACTGTTGCTCTTCCACACGATTTTGGATTCGGCCGGTCGGTCGACCATTCACTGGCCGTTCACGACGACAATAAAAATCGTTCGTTAAACCGGCACTCGTAATATATAAATATTGGCCCTGAAAGGGGCCAAAAGATTTCACGTTAGAAAACAGAAGATTTGAATTTAATGGTTCAAAACACAGACCGGTAAGAGATCACTGGTAATCCACGGAAAATCACTCAACTTCGGCCTTATAAAGGCTTCAGAAGAACTGTAACCGTCGGTTGAAAAACACCATGCACACACTAGCTCATGGGTTGACGTCTGTAGAGCCACTGTCTATGTCGATGTTGATCTCGATCTCGATCTCCACTCTGTTCAAGATATCACTCACTAAAACTGACTGACTAAAATATCTCACTCTAAGCCGATCTCATTCATAGAAGGTTTCGTGTGCTTATATACTCAATTGGTTCATTTGTGTAAAGGAAACGTGGATAAACACTTAGGAAATAACAGCACTCGGACCACGTGGCTGAGGTTTGAACCCATAACTTACAGCTACGAGCAAACCAAACATGATCCCGAAACTTACCTCATGCACCCAACGTTTCAGATCCATTGAATAATTGTTCGATAAAATATCTCTTTAAAATATTTATTAGTGTTGTGATCCATGAGAACATATTCTTACGAACTTTATAATTCCTACGTTGTATTAAATAAACTATTAAAATACCTAATGCAAAGTTATAAATGAGAAAACCTGTATTTATCATTATTATTATTATTATTATTATTATTATTATACTATTAGGAGTGAAGATGTATTTATTGTTAGCTAATATAAATACCTTATTCATACTTGATATAGATAGAATTTAAATTATAGCACCTACCAACGAATAGCTATTTAATAAGTTTGTTTGGAGTTTTTTTTAAGTTTTTACCCCAAAACTTTATTTTCTTCACTATAGAGGGTGGTGATTTTTTGCTCCCCATGGGCACGGTTTTATTATTATTATTATTATTATTATTATTATTAGACTAATATTATTATTATTATTAGCACCAAGTATTAGTACCCGTTCGAGCTATACGCACTTACACTAATATGTAATGGTAGGATGGTTGTGAGATGAAATGGAGGACCTACAGTGTAACGTGGGATCCGAAACACTTTGAAGGCCTGGTATTCCACACATTCACAAATTGTGATTAATTCACGTCTTGTCAGAGGTGAAGGAAGGGTCTGGCAAAAAGATAAATCTGTGCCGGGACCAAGGATTTAACCCCGGATTCCCAGAACAGAAATCTCAAACTGGTTTTATTAGTGAATCTTAGTAAATTTGTTTGAAACTATCACAAATATATCAACACAAAATAAAAAGTAAAATCATTCACACTTGGATTAAATATAGAAAACACTGCTACTTAAAATTTATTGCATTTTTAGAGAAAAAAACAAACAAAAACATTATAACTATTCTCACTGAAGAATTTCTCTTTTAAAACCAGTTTGTGACGTCAGTCACAACAAACCTACATGTTAATACGAGGGGAGCTAGCGGATCGTTGAGCGGGGTAGGAAATGGCTTCAAGAGACACACACAGCAACTGGCTGGTAGACTCAAATTGAAAATCAACGATATTCTCTTTTTAAAAATAAAACACTTGTTGTGCAGTTTCAGAAAATTGTTCATGTGAAAAGGTATTAAAATATAGAGAGGATGAAATAATAATTGTTTACATATATCTTTAAGTTTATTTTTAATTAATAAATATAGATTTATAAAATAGACTCTTGTTAAAATTATTAATTAAATAAACTCTAAGATATCCAGGAAATAGTTAGAGAAACAATCTTTTTGAAAACAGAGACATCAAATTTTTGAAAAAGTATTTTGGGTGTAATCATGGAAGAAAAATCATAAAAATGATTTTTGGAAGTTGAAATTCAATAATTTATATCTTTCTAGTGGTTTGATTTACAGAAACCAAATATTTTTTGTTGAAACAAAAAAAACTTTATTTTAATAGGGAAAAAAATTTACAATGCTATTTAATAATAGCTATCATCTGATTTAAGAGGGTTAGTGGTACACATTTTTTAGATATTTGGTGGGACTTCCCATTAAATAATCGATGTTAACGTTGGGAAAGTAAAAGTATTTCATATGAATTATATGAACAAACAAGTGTGAATTATCTACCACCAACGTTATATCATATTTAAACTTTGACTATAAATTGATAACTACTCGGAAATGGATTGTAATAGGGAGTTAAACCCATTATAATAATTATTACTAACATCTCCTTTAGGTTTATTAAGAAAAACTCTTAGCTTTTAATTTTATTTCGACATGTATATTAATTTAAAATATAATCTCGATAAAATATTATAATCAAAACTGAATCTATTTTAGGGCAAAACTGCTATCACATTGAGCTATCTAAACTTTTAACTGTCGTTAGTGCCATTGGCTATCAGCTAATTTTTAAGAGAGTATGAATAGCTAAAATTATACCTGGAGGTTCATTTGAAAACTTTCCACCTAAATATTTCTAAAACAATGCTTTGTGTAAAAAAATGTTTCAAGAAAAAGTTGTTTGGTTTTAAAGGGAATTAATTTGTTAAAGTTAGTATGACCTTGTCTGACGTTGCTAAAGCTACGTTAAGGTCACTTTGATTTTTTTTAATGGGACACACTATTTTTTATTGTATATTCTTGTAGCGCTAATCGTAGCAGTTTCAAAATATTGGTGTCAAGCATTTTAAAGTAAATTTATAAAGGGTTAAGAGCCTCAAAAGTTTCAGCATCGCCGCTCCCTGGTACGGCATGAGAATGGCTGATGTACCGCGAGAAGGTAGAAGTGTTTGTATGAGTGCACGTGATAATTTACGTGCACGTGTGTGTGCAAGTTTATTTGTATTTGTAAAAGAGTAAACAAAATAATTATTGACAAAACCTATTCTTTTAATTTTAGTTTAAAATAGGTTTTCAAAATGCTCGACATTTTGAGCTAAACAGTGATATAGTCTATTTTCTAATTCATTTCTGACTTTTCGAAATATTGCTTTTGTAATACATCTATATGCCCTTGTTATTCTATTTGTTAACTCTTCGATACTTGCTAGTTTTGTCCCATATATTTGAGACTTTAAATATCCTCATGAATAAAAATCTAGTGGTGTTAAATCAGGGTACCTTGGTGGCCATTCTATTGGTCCTCTTCTACCAATCCATAGTCCACGAAATCTGCTGTCTAGCCACTGGCGGACAATTAGTGTATGGTGAGGTGGGCTCCATCTTGCTGGAAATGTATAACATCCTCCTCACCAACCCCATGTTTCCTTGTTGGTCTATTTGATTGCGTGCACTGTGAGAGGATGCACAGATTCTTCGAGCATTTTCAAGTATTTTCCCTCTGTCAAATTTTGTCAATAAATATCGGAGCAATAATCGTGTCACCTAATATACATGCCCACACGCTTACTCTTTCTGACCATTGTGTGTGTCTGTCAGTAAAATACGAGGATGTTGAGCACTCCAATAATGACAGTTGTGTTTATCTACAAAACCACTTAAAGAAAAAATGCACTTGTCATAAAAGCCGATGCATTCTAATAACAATGGATTAACATTCAATAATTCGATCATTTCTTCGCAAAAATGTACTCTCCTACCAGGATCATTTTCACCTAATGTTTGATGTACATTCATTTTATACGGATGAAATTAATTCAATTTGAACGTCTTATGAACCAAACCAATTGATATACTGGTAGCACTAGAAACTTAGTGGACTGAGCTGTTTGGATTTGCCACATAATGACTCCAAATTCTACTTGAGATACTTCATTCAACACTGCATGCCCTGTCCGTTTTTTGTTTGCGACACATTCAGTTTCTTTAAATGTTGAAACAAGGTCCAAGACATAAATATGCGATACGTTTTTATCTCGATGTCTTGGATTGAAAGCTATAGCCGTTCTTCAAGCACATGGATTCTCACTTCCATACAGAAAAATTAATTCCGTTCTCTCTTCCAGACTGTAAGCCATTTTTAAAAATCATTAGAGCCTGCTTCAGATGTTCACAATAGGAAGTAAATGAGACAACTACGGTACTTTATTTGTAAGAGGCGTTGCTATTAAAAACTATGCTTGGTTTGGTTCTTGAGCAACCAATGTCCTCTGCGAATACGCTAAACACACACACAAACACTTATACCTTCCCCCGGTACTTATGAACCATTCTAATGCCGCACCAGCGCCGGGGGTGCTGAAACCTGTGAGGCCCTTGTCCCTTTATAAATTTACTTTAAACTTCTTGCCACCACCATTTTGAAAATGTAACGACTATAGCTACAAGAATATAAAATTAAAAAACAGTGTGTCTCATTTAAAAAAATCAAAGTGACCTTAACGTGACCTTAGCAACGTCAGACAACACCAACTTAATTCCCCCCAAAAATCAAAATACTTTTGTTTCGAACATTTTCCCCCCACAAAGCGTTGTCTTCGAAATATTTACGTGGAAAGTTTTCAAATGAACATCCGGTATAGATTATCCAACTATAACTAACAGTTTGTTTCTAACCTGTTTAAAACAAAGTGATGATACGAAGACACACAAAATTTACTACGAGTAGTCCTTATTTACTGATGTATTATCTTATTATGTTAATACTTTTGGGGGAATCACAAAGAAACGTTTTATTTTTTAATCGTCCATGCTAAATATTGTCACATAAATGATCTGTAAGTTATTCACGAGCTAAGTTTACCTAGATGACAGCTCGAAATGTTACTAGAAGTAATCCCTAATATATCACTACGCCAACAACTGACATCTATCACTTTGGATGACTGTAATGAAAACAGATGGTAATATATTAATGTGATAGTTAACCACAGTAATTTAGGACAATATTATTAATATATTTATTTGAGGTCGGACACAAAGTTTATATATAGTTTTATTCCACTTAAAAAAATATTCACACCACTTTCACAAAAACTTCTAACGAACATAACTTCAAAATGGCGACTGACGAATTTAAACCATGTGGTCGAACATAACGGTAAACAAGTTTTTTACAATGGTGCAGACACGCAGTTGATGAAAATATTTTACTTGGTTAAATATTTCAATATACGATAAAATAATCATAAAATCATTTATTGTATGTAAAAAAAATGACAATAATTTTCTCTTTTCCAAGTAAATACGAAGCCTGTATTAAAAGGTATTGGGCGTGTGCACTATATCAAACATAATCATTAACGTTCCAAAACGAAAAATAAGTACTTTTAATAATTATGTTTAAAATACCGTTTCGAGTTGGATAGAAATAAATTATTTTAAAAATGAAATATTATGAGAAAAATTAAGTTTACGTTATTTTTAATGTAATATATAACAGGTAATTAAATATCTTTACATTTATAACAAAACTGTGGTCTTTTACAAGTGTTGGCAACCCAAAACCTAGACATATGATTTTCGAACTTTCATCCAGGTAAGAACCTACCGTGAACAGAATATAAGATGTATTTCAGTAGTGAGTAATGTAAGCCCATGTGTGTCTCCAGTTAATATGAGGTCACTGGCTACTAACAATTTAATTAGAAAATAAAATTGTAATTGATTATATATATATATATATTTAAAGGGAACATTATGAGAGAACTGATAGCCAAACAAACAAATAAACCATATTCTCTAATATCACCCACACCGCTCTCCTATCATTAAATAATCATAGTGAAAGTGTATATCAACGTTTACCAGCACTACCATTTTCGGCCATGATGGTTACAGAAAATGTAATCCTGAACTCAGTGGGAAGAAGCTACTACTACCGGCTAATCTAGCGTGTTAGGTTACTAATTATCGAAACAACCGTAACAAACCAGCATATTTCTATAAGTAACACGGTTTCAACATGATCAGAGCCACTTTAGATATTTACTAGAAACGATGGTAGTATGACCAGGAGGGGAATGCACCATGAGGTCCTCTAAAAAAACAGAGGTTTGTAATTTTATTTGAAAATCAATGATAAAAATGCAAAATAATTTCAAGAGATTTTATTAAAACTCAATTTAATAATGCAATTTTATAGAGAACGTTAGGTTAAGATTGCACAAAATAAAGATATTTAAAATATCAATTAAAAATAATAATTTTCTAAACATTTAAAAAATACTTATTAAATAAAGTAAAAGATTATCATTTATTTGTCTGAAATACAGTTATTACCTTGGAAGTTTCTACGATAGATCCATTCAAAAATTATTTCAATCACTTGACATTAAATGTAAGTTCAGTAGCTTACAATTATTTTCATACGAAGAATATTATGTAACATCCAGAAGAGTTGCTAACTCTACTTTCACGAATTCATACATCTGGTCATGTCACTTTTAAATGACGGTAATATTACCTCTAAAATTATACTAATTATATATATATATATAGTTATTATCAACTAGCTGCAGTAGCTGTGTTGCTCAGATGAAAATATGCTTATTTAATTTAAGTATTGTAATAAAATAAAACATATAAGCCCAATTTTAAAATTGAGGTAATTCATGCATAGGGGATAGTAAATTTTTAAGTTTGATACCTCTGCGTGCATTAGTTCGACACCTCGGTCCCGGCACAGATTTATCTGATTACCAAACCCTTCCTTCACTTCTGACAAGACATCTTGTGAATGTGGGGTGGTTTGGATTCCACGTTAAACTGTAGGTCCTCCATTTCATCTCACAATCACCCTATCATTACACATTAGCGTAAGTGCGTATAACCCGAATGGGTAGTAAGACGCGGTGCTAATAATAATAATAATAATAATAATAATAACTAGTTCGACAACGCTCATTACAGACAAACACCTTGGTGTGGCTCTTATACCTACTTAACACATTTAAATCTTATACCAAAGTGAAAAGTGGTTTTTTATTTAAGTTTTGGAAGTTCAGAAACCCCCCGATTTCACCAACCTCAACATAGAAATTTCAAATATTTATGATTTGTTTGAGTGTTTGGAGTAGTCCCATTCCATTCCTGGCATGTTTTTAAGTTTTCCTTATCTACTAGATGTAGACCTCTACACTGGTTTGGAAGTGATTGAGCAACAAATAAACAGGAAACATTTCATATTATACTAGTATGACTTAAGTTGTATAATTATATTGGTTTTGGAATTATAGTGCCTACAATCATACTCAGAATCACACCGACACACATATACATACAAATAAACAAATACACATTTTTGATTATGTGTATGATGATTGATTATTGGTTACCATTGTCGAGAGTACCACAGTTTATAAGCTAAGAGCTCTGGCAGGCTAAACATTAGTGTTCTATAAACACAATTTGTTTTAAGATGGCCATATATATATATATATATATATATATGAAATTAAAAGTAGGTCAAATGAAAAATCAATAAACATTGGCATGAACATAGGTCTTTTTAATCACTATCTTGAAACAAATTGTGGAGCGTAATTTGGTGTTTAACCTTTATGTTAACCGGACTTTCCAAGATATATCTATTAGAAATGTTACCATCATAACCGGTACAGTGGTTTTACCGTGGGTGAGCGACAAACAAACGAAATGAGAGAAAACATTTCATTTTTATATAATTAGTAAAATAATTAACTGAGGTGCACAGTCACTAGTTTCCCTAAACAATTATACAAATTTTAAGATTTTCACGGTCCTTCATTTGGTATCCTTCCTCACCAGCCCCCACGTATTTTAATCCTTCAAGCTCAAAGTAGGTTTTCCAAAGAACTTTGCTTAACACCAAGATTTTGCTCTCTATGTTTCTTGGTCTTTTAGCTACCCAAATAGGTAGAGTCCCTTCGCAATAAGAGTATTGGTAACTGACAGCTAACAGAAGATGTATAAAATTGTTGAAAGAACCACATAGGTAAGAAAAATGTTTGTTGTGAAAGTTTTGATCCCCAAAGGTGACAACAAATCAACACATGGTCTTGCAGACCATATGGTTTGGCGAATGGATACATGAGAGTAGATCTGGTAAATTTTGCTAGCTGTTACTTACCTACACCCCTACAATATATGGGGTATAGTGACAATATATAATGTATTAGGCTCACTTTGGATGTAAAAATAAAGACTATTTTCTAAACACTTAGGATGTACAAGACTACTTATTTAAGATTAGATTTTCTTGGTTTACTAGGTTTAGAGATGCACTTCCCAGTAGTCACGTGGTCTAAGCCATTGAGCCCAAAATATTTCATTTAAAAAAATACACTTGAGTTGCACGCTCTGTGATTTCATTGTCAATATCTCTTTATACAATCAACCCAACTTCTTTTCTCACTCAATTTCACCCTGCCTATACATTCAATAAACGTTAGAACCGTTTTGAAAGCCTACAACGCCTCTTTCACTGTCTGTATACTTTATTGACTTTCTTCCTAACCATCTTAAATATCTCCTAGTTTCGTGCTAGAACCTTCTTCTAAAGCCTTAACGTTAGGGGCTTCCTCTGATGAGATTTAATTAGTTATAACTGCCTAGCCTTTCTGGCTTCGTTGGCCAAATAGTCTAAGTCGCTACACGTGCGATATATTGGACTGTTGATGACGGGAATATTGGAGTTCCAATCAATGTCGGGTGTACTCAGATTGGTCTTTAATGATTGTTTGTCTACTCTCCCTCCACACAAATGCGTTTACACAATACACATTCCTATTTACTTATTATGTTTTCTGATTTCGTAACTATCCTGATCACGTAATTTAAGTAATAAAACTCACAATATTATGTGATGGTAGGTATTATAAATCCGAGATGCACACTCCAATACTTCCGCAGGGTCGAAAATCTATCCCAAATAAAAGCATTTACTTAACAAATGTAATTTTTTTATTAATTAAAGGTAATTAGGCCAAAATTCCTCTAAGTATTCCTAAAATCAGTTCCTGTTGCGTAGTATGATGTCATCAAACATTAAACAATATATATTCTCTTGTATACGAGCGTTTTAAACGGCGCCATGCAGGAATGTTGTGCATACCCAACAGCATCACTCGTGATGTCATACGTCGGGCTCATTGCTACCGTATGTTTACATTGCATAGTTCGTGTAAGTGATATCACGTGTCTGAAAGTTCTATCACTTTGCTTTAGTTGACTGTAGTTGTTATTCACAGGTGGTCGCTATTATACGTAAAAATATGAATTGAAGGAAAAACTCTAGGAAGAAAAGTCTTTTAAAGTTAGGTTTTTGTATTAGTTTAATATTATTGTAATTTTCCTTTTTTTAAATTAAAATTTAAAAAGCTACAATATCATTAGAATATTTATTAATAAATTTGTTTCAATAATATTATGTATTTAAGTGTGGGTTTTTCATTATTATGTAGAATATTATAGGGTGTTTAAAAAAAATGATCTCAGTCCTCATGTTAATTTTTTTAGTGCCAGTCCCTGTAAGTTAGTTTCTGAATGTCTAGATTCTTCTTGCATAGTAATAATTAAAATCCAGATTTAATAAAAAGTGATTAATTTATCTAAAATTTTGGTCTTGAGCAGTAGATTTAATCAAGAATCACAAAACCTCTAAGCTGTCTTTTGGTTTTACCATATGCATACCAAACCTATGGCTTGGACAAGCAATCATATTGGCTTGGGCGATTTTTCACCTGGTTATAATCCTAGTAAATAGTTTCCAAACGCAAATATTAATAGCCACTTAGATTTCTATATTATTTATTATTTAATTTTCTGATGTTAGTGTTGAAATCATATTTAAAATAGGATTATTTATTTATTTATTTTATATAATCCTCATTGTATGAACGAATCAGGTTTTTGGTTATGGCACTTACTTTTCAAAATCATAATAACTAAGCCATATATAAATGTGTTGAAAATAATTTTATAACTATCACGATAATGATAAATCAAATCAAGTATTCAAGAATTGCAAAGTATTAGTAAATTAATAAGTTTAAAAGCAATATTTTTTTAAAGCAAACAGTTTATTATTATTATTATTATTATTATTATTATTATATAATACAGTTGTTTTATTATATTAAGGACTATATTGTTTGTTTTACCGCTTCCCGTCATACTACTCTTCTGCGTTATCGTTATATCTACTCCAATAAAGTGAGTTGAATACAGTAGAATTTATAGGCTGTGTAAAGCCATTCATTTGCTTTGAGGAAAATGGAAAACTATATAGGTGGAAAAAAATTGGACCTTTGGCTAATGATTGAAATATAGTCTCCCCATTACTTGCAAACCATACAGTACGATACTGATGCCTTCGTCTACTTGCCTTTCGGTGTTAGTAGAAACTATTGTTGGAAAAGTGTAATTCGACCTATTATGTGGCTATTAGTTTGTGTTAAGTTATTTGGAACATTTTAGGAACTCATCTAGAAGAAACAATTTAAATGTAACATAGCCAACTACATTTATTATCAATATTATGGATTAAGGCATCAATCTCTCAATAAACTGGATTGCCTAGAATGGTGAGGTCAAAGTTTTATTTGTGATGACGTAATCAGTGAGATTTTCTACAAACGAATTAATCACTTTGGTTTCCCATACTATCTCCACGTGTATCCAGGTGAGCTACTAATAAATTTACCAACCCCATTCCTTATTACAATCCCTTGATAATCTAGGTGCTAGACGTACTAATTAGTACTAATTAATAATGAACTAGGCTACTCACCAGTCAGTTGGTCGAAAACTCCTGCAACATAACAAACACCCAGGAATTATTACAATCTTAAATTAAGTACAATAATAATTTATTTTACGCTAGTTTGTATTTCCTTTGATAGAATATTTCATTAATAGCTTATAAAACTATAAAAATAAAAATCTTGTATATAATATTGAATAACTATTGGATTTACGATGGTTGGCTGTATTATATTAATGCTGAACATATAATTTGTATATTCAATAAATCTTATTTGATTGTACACAAATTTGTCATAATAATAAAAACAAATGAAACACGTTGGTTTACGAAAAAAGTGGCTAAGAAAACAGAGATATATCTAAACATAATATAATTGGTTCACTCTCTCCTATACTTGTGTATTGTCAAAAGTTTAACATTTGTCAATAACAGCCAATTAGATTAAATTTAAGTTCAGTTCTATTTTCATATTAACTTAATGTTTAAACTTTGTGTCTTATTTGTTAATTATTATTATGAATAATTGTTTTGCAATCAAATTTTATACATTCAATATAAAATAAACGTTGAGTTTTAGTGACAACAAAATATACCAAATAGTTATACTTGTTAATGAATATAATCATTAGTGTAAACCCTTGCTAATAGTAGTTCTGTGAAAAGTATACCTTGCTCTACCCATGTTATTATAATTATTAGTCTCTAGAGAATTCTCTTTAGTTTTCTAGTTGAATTCTCGTGTAGTATTCCTTGGAATTTACGTTGATGATATTTTTTTTTGTGATCAAGCTAGAAAGAAAACAAAATAACACTATATTCAATAGTAGCCTAAGGTGACATGGTGGTCTAGTAGTAAGGTGTCAGACTTCTGTGTTGGGAGTCTGGGGATCAATCCTCAGTCCTGGCATGGATTTATATGATTGCCAAACCCTTCCTTCAACTCTGATAATACGTGTATTAATCATAACTTGTTGCCAAATTTTGTTATTAATGGTTCAAGCATTTGTCATTTATCTTGGTACAAACAAATATATTTTCTATTTACTCTCATCTCAAACGGATAACCAGATCGAAAAAATTCATACACAGGTTATTTGGCCTCGATTCCCAGAATGTTCCTCTAAAAATCTCGTTGTAATTTACCCGCATTTAACAGTTATATTGAAATAAAAATCCAGATAAATATACGAAATGCCAAATGGTCAAGAATAAGCAGAATCTTGCTTCGCTCGGTCAATAAACATATAAGATCAATGAGGAATATTATATATGTTTACTCACCATGTACTCACTATTCGAGCTATATGCATATTAATTGGGGTTATACTATGTCCACCTGTTTTAAGGTTGTGTTCCCTCATTCTCACAATTAAAGTCAGTTTGAATCAGTTGTCAAAAGTTACAAAACATATTTGAAAGGTTGATAAAAATATCTATATTCAATTATGTTACATATCATGAAAGTCTATTATTACTATGAATGGACTATAGTCAACATATATCAACAATTATCTAAGTAGCCAAACCATTTAATTGTGCTCTTCTGTGCTCTCTCCAGATAGTATTTTCAATTATAGAGTATAACCGGAACGGGTAGAAGGAATCATTGCACAAAATAATAATAGTAACAGTAATATTTGATACATTTAATTTAATTAATTGCGAATAGCGTGAACGGGTAATGAGACCCAGAGAACACAAAAAGAAAAATTTCCTAATGTTTTTCAAAAATACTGTTTGATCAGGATGTTTATCTTAAGGCCTATAACCACATATTTGTTGAAGAATAGATGCTCATTACGTCAATCACGTATTCAACCAAACACACCACGAAGGTAACATGATAAGATTTCTAGCGTCGGTAACGAGAAGCATCGTTAGTGGCTTTCCGGAGCAAGCCCTCAAACCCACAGACTCAAGCAACTCTCCTTCTGTTTCTAGAACCCGCCAGAGCGTGTAAAGCTTTTGTTGACAATCCATTAATTTTTGAGTGCAACAGTCTTGCTCTTCCAACTACCTTTTCCACCCTACCCAACCCCCTTTTAACCATTCAGACCTCTCGACTTCACTCACCCCTTCTTGCTGGTTTTTGCAAACTTTACTTCCAGATCCTCTTTGGGTAGAGCAACTTTATCTCATTTGGTAACCTCGGAAGGGTTGGTTGCCTGTCGGCTTCGTTTCTTTAGAGGTACACCAAACACACATACAACACACATACACACATAAATACACTTCACCATGGCATCAAGTGTCTCGCGATGCGGTACGTCGCGACGCGTCCCTTAGAAGACTCCCTCGCCTCCCTCTTCCCACCCTGCCTGCCGATGCCGACACCCGCTATCCATCGCCTTCTCTTTCCCTTAACGAGGCACTAATGGATTTTAATTGAGTTGCGTCCGAACATCCTTTGAATAAAACATGGGATCTGGCTACCCTCCTTACCGCCCTCTTTTTCTTCATTACGAACGCCACCTCCTTATCAAGAGCTCCAGTGAAGTAGTGGGTTCAAATGGGTGATGGGGAGAAAGTGCTCCTCCGTGCGTGAATATGCGTGACACTAAGAGTAACCTCAACTCAATGGCGTGACTTGCGTGAAGATATCTTTTACATAGTTACTAATCAGCCGACTTGGAATCCGCATGGATTCGTTGTATCAGATTGGATAAATTGGTTGAGCCTGTAGCTTGAATTATGGATGGGAAACATCTGATTTCTAATTGAAATCAAATTATGCCTGTAGGTCTTAGGGGACTATCCCTCATTATAAAACTCTTATATCCTTTATATATCCCTTTTTATCTCTGCCTTTCTCTATTTCTTGCGTTCATTTGGGATATAATCATAGAATCCTCAAATACTCAAGGATAATCATGATTTAAAGATTTGAATTCTAAGAGGAAATTAAAATATTGAATTATAATTTGTTTCTTAGCTATTTTAGTTTTTAGTGCTTATCTTAATACAAATATAAGAGGACTGTGACATTGATTTCCATATCTGGGATCATGGGGTGTTTCAGGTGTAGTCGCAGTGGTTGTTGAAGTTATAGATATTTAATTACTATTTTGGATGATAATAATGTTTAAAGGAAGGTCCAAAATTCACCTAAATTATGTAAGCAATTAAAATAATTATATATGTTAGTGACTGCTTAAATTTATATATAATTTATATATAGCTCTCTTTCTCTCTATATATATATATATATAAATATATATAGGCCTATATAAAATTAAATTTAAAAAAATGAAATATATAATAGGGCCTAATCTATATATATATATATATATATATATATANTAAACTTATTATTTAAGTGAATAATATTAATATTTAGCACCGCGTCTTACTACCCGTTCGGGTTATACGCTTTAAGTACTAATTACTTCAATGGATTAGGAATTGGGAAGGTTGAATTAGAGGAAGTGAACCCGCATTTGCGTGGAGGGAGAGTGTAAAACCTTTGAGGGAAAACCACCCCCAGTTCACCCGACCGAGATTCGATTCTCAATCTCCCCGTCCTCAGCAATCGAGCTCAACACGACAAGCGCGATAGCCAACTATGCCACCGAAGCGGGTATTAAGCCCTATTCAATTGCCTAATGGTCTAAGGTAGATCCCATTAAATATGTATATGTGTATATGTATGAATTATAATTAAACTAGGTAAAATAATTTCAACTTACTATCTTAATTTATATATATATATATATATATCCTGACACACTGACTGACTCGTCAACGCCCAGCCCAAACCCTTGGATCTAGAAAACTAAAACTTTTCACAGAGGTTCACTATAAGTTGTAGACAAGGAATGAGACCGGATTTTTTGAAATTCCCACTGTATAGGGAATAAAGAAAATTTATAATTTTGCTTTAAAGTTGCCTTATTTCCGTAACTATAATTATTAAAGACTTCAAATTTGGCATGTAAGTAGGTAATTATAATCACTATTAACTATTTTAACGATTTTCCTAAATTCCCACGGGATAGAGAATAAAGAGGATTTATATTTTCGCCTTAAAGTTGCCTTATTTCTTATTATATCAACGCCCAGCCCAAACCATTGGACCTAGAAAGCTGAAATTTTGCACAAAGGTTCCCTTTATGATGTAGACAAGGAATAAGACCGAATTTTTTTTTGAAATTCCCAAGGGATAGGGAATAAAGAGGATCTATAATTAATGTTTAGTTTCAAAGCTATGAGCAAAGCCGTGGGCAGATGCTAATTAATTATAATACTCTTAAAACTGAAGTTCAAGTCTACTTTAACCATGCCATCCATTACCACAATCGTAAACTACTTATGCAATGTCTGTATCTTATCTAATGACTTATAAACGTGTCACGGGTTTTATTCACGGTGAGTTGGAAAATAAATCATTTTGAAACTGGGATTGTTCCTTTTCACATAGTGTTAAATTTATTTTATACGGTCCAGACCAGCATCTTTCAGACTTCCAATCAGGACTTCATTCTTTGATAAATATCTTATATTTCATGACACCTTTATATGAAAATACTTTATATCCAAAAGCAATGAGTTAAGAATACCTTACTAAAGTACGTACTTAATATAAATATACAATTTACTAAATAAATGTACCGTTGAGTCAATAATGAATGTTACCAAAACAAGATATTTGGTGTTATTCTTGAAAAATTATCAGTGTTATATTTACTGATGTTTTGGTGGCTTCCCTTGAAGAACATTGTGGTATCATGGGGTGCATTAGGACACTCTTCAAGAATTGGTACAGTCTCATGATTTTGGGCACTTCTGGGGAATCCTTTAACATAGGAAAGATGAATAAATAAAGCCTGTCACTCAATCAGGAAGATGAGACAGAAAACGGAACAATAACACGGGTACGTAGCTTAGCTCGTCAAACTCTTTATCATTTGAGCCAGACAGGTTATATTATATCTAGTCAGTTTATCGTTTAACTATTTAGACCGATAAGTGTTATTCGCACAAACGAAATATATGGGCAAGTATGATCCAGTTTGTCCATGATGGGCCTTAACTCTGGCCGGGATTTGAATAAGTCTTTATTAAATAGTGTTCATATATCCTTACAGACAAATACTGGCGCATTTAATCTAAACTTTACGTTCTTCATCTACATCCAACAAATGTAGATATTTATAAAACCCGTATCGGTAGTAAAGTGGTAAGCACTCAAAAAAGCCAAGGGATAAAACTGAGATTGCTCTCAATTAGATGGGACGTAGAGCAGACCTACTCAGAAGATACTTTGAAACTAAACATATTTTCAGAAAACTTTTGAATTTATACTGTATTTATTTTCAAAAAGTTATTACGTACTACCTTGGAGAAAGTTTGGGTACTAATCAGCTGGTTGAGTACGTTGAAAAGTTGGCGCAATGAGTAGGACGTAGACTTGAATAACTTAATAGGGGGAGGGGTAATTATCAATACAGAAGAACTAGTTTTTAGATTACTATGTTTGGTATAGTTTAAAAAAGCTTTCAATACTTGCTCTACAAGAAAGTGAGTACTGCTAGAAACCACTTGCGCTAAGTGCATTTAAAATAAGAATTACACAAAACAGATGATTTGTTTTCATGTAAATTTAAATGTACTGTACACATAGAAATATTAATATTTTGATTCATGTTCATGTGTCTGTATCTGCTCAGTTCATAATCTTACGCATTAGTTACGCTAGTGAGTTAAGGATTAAAAGGATTGAATTTAAAGCAGCTGTAGTTGCCATTTACGTGAAGGGAGACGGGAGAAACATTTAGAGAAAACATACCTGAATACAAACGATGATAATTTAAACCAAGATTTCCTGGTCACTAGCAGTAATGATTAATGTGATAGTGATACTATTGACCATTTGACCATCATTGGAGAATGGTGGTAATATAATTGGGTTTTAATAATATATATTATTTGATATATGGTGTTTTAATTTAGAAATGCAATGTCAGTGCAATATATATATATATATATATATATATTAATTATGGATGGAATCTTCAAACAACTATAGGATATTTTAGAGTCAAGGATTCAAGAAAAANATATAAACTAATATATGTGTGTAGTTATGTATGTATACAGGCTGTTTGAAACTTATAGCCCAAACTGCACA
The DNA here is from genome assembly GCA_902151425.1 of Timema shepardi. Lineage (NCBI taxonomy): Eukaryota > Metazoa > Arthropoda > Insecta > Phasmatodea > Timematidae > Timema > Timema shepardi. The sequence goes on along the minus strand of CABFVX010002240.1, from coordinate 29,014 downwards.
TATAATGTTTGAACAAAAAGAAATACAAAATCCCCGTACACTTAGATCTGTAAAACAATGCTTATACCATTAAATGATGTCAAAATGTGCGGCGTACAGCGCCAGGAGAGCAAATTTGTTCAAGCATGCGTGGTCAACATGTTGCACAGGTGTTTGGCACGTGGCACTACACACCTCGACATTTTGGAGCACGGCAGCAGAAAATACCACAATTAATAGTAAACAAAACACCAGTCCATCTAGAAATGCGAATACGTTCTGAGGGTTGATAGTAACGGTCCTACATCACAGAAAGTGCTTGCCATTATTACATGGGCAATGCCGCGCGCCAAGCTCCAATGCAAATTGTTGTACAAGCATGCTTGACAGCTTTGCTCCCCCAGAGCTGTATGCCGAAACTTTGAACACAATTTAATGATATTAGCATAGCTTTCTGGATGTAGGTGTATAGGGATTTTGTATTACTTTCAGTTCAAACAACTACGTGTGTATTTTGGGCTATGAGTTTCCAAACATTCTGTATATATTACTAGCAATTTAAAAAGGTCTTCTCACGGGAAAGACTGATCATAACTTTATCAAATTAGGTCATTCAACATCCTCCATGTACACTACTAGGGTAAATATAGTAATTCCGAAACCAACCATGGTTTATTATTATTATTATTATTATTATTATTTAGCAAAACGTCTTACTACCCGTTTGGGTTATATGTTTTAAGTACTAATTACGCTAATGGATTAGTAATTGGGAAGGTTTAATTTCAGAGGAAGTGAACCCAAATTTTTGTGAATGCGGAGTGGAAAGCCGTTTAGGAACAACCACCCCCAGTTCACTCGACCGAATTTTGAACTTCAATATACTCGTCCTCAGGATTCTAGCTCAACATGACAAGCACGTTGGCTAATTATGCCACCGAGGCGGGTAATTATGGCAGTCAATAAATAAATATAAAATAAATCTTTAAACAAAATTTTATCAATTTTACAAACTGAGTTTACAAACTAGTGCAATAATTTCCAAAGGTCGATTGTAAGATAAGTTAAACGAAGTAATAAAAGTTGTTACAGAAAAAATGGGTTAGAGAAAGAAGATAACGGCTTAACAAGGAGCTTAAATGAAAGAATATATAATATTATGTTGCAGAGATATTTAAGAGATATTAGAATCGTGGTTTTCCAAAGGGCGAAAATTTCACCAAATTATGTGCGAATAAGTTGTTTTCTAAAATAATAGATGACACACATTTTATATTTCAATATTTAAGTATGTATACGAGATTATAGTTTCTCAACGGCCCTATTTATAGATTCCTAACTTTCCAACTTTAATCCTATCTGAGGTGGTCCTTTTACCAATTTGCTAAATATAGATTTCACTCCATGCCAAAAGTCAGATTTTCTAATAATTTAAAAGAGATTTAGATCTACTCTCCCTTCCTTCAAACTCCCTCAGTTCTCACACTACGATTTTAACATTGTAAGACTTATTTAATTATCTAACATGGTTATCTTACGCCCTGCCAAATTTCAATACAGCGAGGCGGTGTCTTAAGCCTGCCATTTCCATTTAAATCTTCTACTAAACTGATAAGTACTAGGGCTGTCAAATTCGATTTCTCGATACATCGATACCCTCGATTCTAAATTGTATTGAAATAATCGAGGATCGATCTTAATATTACAATTCTCGCTACTTAGATTCTTAGCTACCAATAAAACTGGCAAATAAGCAAAATAACAAATTTCACAGTGGGTAATAATCGATTATTCCTCATATTATTTTACTTGCTATTCCACCTAAATGAAGGCAAATTGAATATAGTACGGCCCCGAATTTAATACGGCCTTAACATTTTAAAGGAATTCAACATAAAAAATAAATGGTCTCGAATATAATATGACCTGACAATATGCCAGTATCAAGCGGTTAAAATCTTAACAATTTTGACCAACTTTTTAAAAGTAAAAATTAAGTGAGACGGTCAAAACACATTAGTCGATTCTAAACAAACAAACTATATATAATACGTATAATCAGGATGGAAATTTTCCGTAATGTATCGATATATCTAACAATAATTTATATATCACAAGGCGTATATCGAAAGGTACAATATTTCGATAAAATTAAGATGGCCGCTCATCTGTAATTAAATTATTTGTCACTTTTCAATATTTAATGTTTTAATTAGCTCTTTGAATAGGACAAGTTTAATAAAAATAGAACAAAAATCGACGTATTTAATAAAAATGAAGCAAAATGTATGTTTATTTTAATGCAATTGATTTAGAGTATAGTCCAATATATCGCTATCAAAACTTCATCACTAACTTCTGGCGAGCTAACGTGCGTAGGATCAATTATGGCGGACGACTTAAAATGTATGTAACATATGAAATGTGTTCTTCTTTCCTTTATAAAATCCGATATTTATTGTGTTAAATTTGAGTTTATTTGAATTTTTTGTTTTGATTTTCAATTTTGAAGATTTTTTTGTGTATTTAATAAATATCTATAATATTGTGAGATTAAAGTTTCAAGCGACCATCTGTTGTAGTGGTCAAGTACAAATTTCACATTGAGGTGGTGGGGGAAGGTTAGGATTTCAGGCACTTAGCTTTTCTATACAATATGATGTTATTTGCCACCCTACCTTGTGTTTCCCTATTTTTTCCTACTTTTGTGAACAATTTCTAATTTAATTTCATGTGAAATCTTCTAATTTCCCCAGCGGGTTCCCAACCTGACTAATGACAATGTTTACATATATTAAATTAAGTAAAAGGACTGAAGGAACAACGTAAAACATTGTTTTAAATAATTTAAATAAGGAATTTTGATTTAAGGAAGAACACTTACCTTTTATTAAGCATATTAATTATCCTTTTAAGAAATGTGATCGACTGTGTTGATTTTGAAGGTCGGCCATGTTTGTTTTAACGCATGGGCAGTGCTATCAAACGAGTAAGTAGTGAACCTCGTGTTTTGGAAGGAAGAAAAAACGAGCGCGATTTTTAATTTTGACAGAAGGAAATAGACATTTTATTCTTTATTAAAAACATTATTCTTATTCAATTGGCTATATTTAAATACTTATACTAAACCTACATTTCATTTTTATTTTATCACTAGTCTATAGCCAACAATTCATTTTCGTTTTTATTTATATATAGTTCGTTTTCTCTTTGGACTTGGAATAGAACATTTTTGAATTTAAAAGATTGGAAGGTTTTGAATAGTAGAGAGAGTTCTTCCTGGTTTGGTGGTCCAAGATGGAGCCAAATGAATGTGGGCTCCCAATTTAAATTATTTTTATAGTGATTACAAAGTGAAAGATTAAAGTGAAATTAGTAAATAAAGGAAGCTAAGAGAGTGTGCAAAAGCTACAATGTTTAGGCTCATTTAAATTGTGGAAGAATTTCAAGTGAAACAAAATTTATGAAGATGGTGTTTTCAGTATGGACTAATTATACATGGGTGAGGTCAAACCAACTCTTCAACTTTTGATTATTGTAATCATTTCTTTTCTTTTTTCCTAAATAAACCAGAACTATTTTATTTCAGCAGGACAGACTAATACAAAGAATTATTTAACATGTTATTTTATGTTTAATTATTAATTTTATTGATTGTATATATATATATATTTTTCTCTTCTCTTGGTCTCAACAATACTGTACTATACTTTATTAAATTAGAATTATAATTAACCGGAATTCCATAGGTAGGATTTGGATATGGACAAAAAGGACACAGTAATAAATTCACAAAAGTGCCAACAATTGTTTTTTTTATAAATTTAATTTTATTGGTAGTCTAAATTACATTTTCTTCAACAATCCATTTTTTTAAATCTAAATTGTTCATGTTTTTTAGTCTTAAGTTTACCCAGTGGTCTCGAGGTTGAGGGTCGTTGTGCCACTGAGTTTATAGCCGAGGTAAATGTATTGTTCTTTTTGATTATTATTTTCCCCTTAGATACCAGGGGTGGCGCCCAACAAAAACACAAATTATATAGATAAAGAAAACATATTTTTTATTTTTAAACTTTTATAATTTTATTTTATTATATATATTATTATATATATATTTTTATTACAACAATAATAATTATTATTATTATTAATATCTAAAAAAATGTTTTTACTGTTTTTATAGAGCAATATCTTTTATTTTACAAATAATTGTTACAGAAAAAGTTTGTATTTTCAAGTACACCTATTTAAGTACGTATTTTAAGTTGCTACCACTACAGTAATTAAGTTTTCTTTCCAATTCCTTTGATTCAAAACTGTGCACTTTCATTTAACGATCCTATTTAGTGAATTAAATAGACTTGTGTTTTTACCAACTGTTTACTATACCTTTTTAATTTATTATTTATTTACAAATGTTTGATTCATTGAGGTTTTATCTGTAGGTAATAATACATGTTTACTTTAATGTAATTTCTGATTATTTTATCATTTTGATTATATGACTTTATAATTGATAAAATTGATATTTTTCTTTGTTAATATCAAAAAACATTACTATGAACACAATTTAGTTTTTTGATATATTATGAAATTGAATACCTAACTATTTTTATATGATGTTGGATGCTTTGAAAAATAAGGAAAAAGAAATTGTTCAAAAAAAGGGATCGAGAAATGAAAAATCGAGGTTTAACTTAAGAATCGGAATTGATAATCGGAATCGAGAAAATCAGCTATCATGACATCTATAAGAAGTAGCTTATTCTTTTAATTTTTGCAAAATTTAAAAAACCCTATTTACATTTTCACATATAAATATAATCTATAGACTACTTATTTTGTTATTTGGGGTGATCCATATACATTCTTGGCAAATTCAAAGTAACTACATCTTAGGAAAGGTTTTATATTTTGTTCTCCTTCCATTCATATCTAATGGATTTCATTTTAAAATATAGAATGTTTGGACATTTATGTTTATTTTAGTGCTCCCAATATCTGCTTGCTGAATACCAGCACTCTCCACCCAACAGATATATAGTTGTTAATATCAATTTAGGAAAATGTTAGACCCTGACAATCCCAACATTTTAGACAATTACAATTAAAAATTACATATTTTGAGATTCAGTTTTCTTTCTGGAGGCGTCAAATTTAATTTTACTACAATTTGTTAAGGATCTATTTCTCTATAAATTATTTTATTCTATTTCCTGAAGTCCCAATAAAAATTAAACATTTTCAAACTTTTATGAATAACTAATTTAGAGTGGTTCCTTTAAATGCCTTCCAAATTTCAATTTTCTTCCACACTGGTAAGTAGATATTTCTATTAGTTTTGGAAATTTTTAACACCGCAAGTCCCCTTCTCCAACTCACACCCAAAGAAATATCATATTTCAAGTGTTATTTTGTTATCTGGACCTATTTCTCTACCTGTTTGCCAAATTTTTCCTTACTACCTCATCTAAAATTTTTTCTTCCAATGATAATCCCCACATGTCTCTGGGACCCACTATTAGATTTTCATTTCTATATTTTTCTGATTACTTGGGACAATCCCTCTACCATCCTACCACATTTCAACTTTCCAGCTATTCTACCCAGCTGATTTAGTTTTACGATCACAATATTTCAGCCTTGGTATCACCCCCTTGGAGGTTGCATTTCACTAAATTCCTTATAATTGTATNGCGTTGCAGTGCACTTGATGTTGCATAGTTAACTACCACAAATCGTAAATTAAATGGAGTTATAATAAACTCTTTCTTTATAAGATTAATTGGGCATACAGTATAGTACACTAACGTAAAAAATAATAAGATAAAATAAATTGTTGGCTTATCATTACTAGCCTTTTAATTATAGAAATAAATATATATAGTTAGATGAATGCCTTTACACAAATATATATACAACGTGTATCTAAAACATTGCATCAAACTTTGGCAGGATACTCCTTGGGTGAAATTAGAATAATTCTCATAAGCAGCCTAGGGTCTATCTTAAATATTAAGGGCAGTATACAACCCTAAAGATAGAGCTAAAAACGACTGTTGTGGGGAATATTATGAAAACTGCTTAGAGTATTACAACGAATCTTTGTATACAACTTATTGAAACCTTGATCATTAATAAACTAAATGTGTTGTTACCGTTACCCACCCCCATCATGTAAAAAAGGGGGGGTTGTAACACTTTTTTTTTCTAAAATAAAATATGTCAGAGTAAGTATCACTAATTTTTAATTAATATTACAAAACAGGGAATACAAATTAACAAAAAAGGTGTCTGGGAGAAACTGTCTAGGTTTTCCCGTTTTCGAAATAATCATGCTTATGAGAATTATTATAATTTCACCCAAGGAGTATCCTGCCAAAGTTTGATGCAATGTTTTAGATACACGTTGTATATATATTTGTGTAAAGGCATTCATCTAACTATATATATTTATTTCTATAATTAAAAGGCTAGTAATGATAAGCCAACAATTTATTTTATCTTATTATTTTTTACGTTAGTGTACTATACTGTATGCCCAATTAATCTTATAAAGAAAGAGTTTATTATAACTCCATTTAATTTACGATTTGTGGTAGTTAACTATGCAACATCAAGTGCACTGCAACGCATAATTAGGTCTTCAATGAAACCTTCCTTTCATTTAATTTATTTTAAGTATTTAATGTTCTCTTTCTGAACTAACTGAGCATAACACCACACGTTTTATAACCAAATATAAATATATAACAGACACAGCATCTAGCCCCACGCCGTTAATTAATCACTATGAAAGATGAAACCTTATTTTGGGAGTGATGAATTTATTGGCCATACCAGGAATTGATTCCAGGACCCTTATTTCAGTAGACAAACACACTACTGACTGAGCTAAGGTTTTGGGATACATTAATTTAGTAAATGTGCGATGTTTTATTTTTTTTCAAATTGTAACCACCTTAACTAACCAGGAAGCGTGATAAAAAGTCAAGGAGTTACAAGAGAATAACTGTATTTCTTATTTGTAGTAAAAAAATGGAAGATACATAAATAGAATTACAAATGTAGAAATATTGTTTATTTTGTATCATTCCAAGAAAATTTACATAACTCTTAAAGTAAAGACTTTAATACCGAACATGGCATCCCTACAAACACATATCAGACACCCAACTGCCTATGGCCATGAAAAATAATAAACGACGCCAATATACAGATCTACAGGATAACTAAAAGATGAGGAAATTAATATAACACCAAAACATTACAATAGTAAAGATATATATCCAAGAGCACACTTACGTAAATACCATAATGTCCACCGAGCCCGCCAATAACGGCGTAATGTCCCTAACGTAGTAATAAGCTTATAAGAAATTGCCAGCCTCCAGAGTTAATGACCTGACAAATGGCGCACAAGATCCGTAAGAAATACAATATGACAACAAGGGGATGTCTTACAACCTCAACCAAGCTAGCCTGTATCTTACAATGAACAAAGTTATAATTAAGATTAGGCACCCTATCTAGGCATGGCACACAAAAGATAGACTACTACCATATCCTATACAAATCTTCAATGGCCATCTCCCTTTGTACCGCTTAAGGCGACGATGGTAACCATAGTTACGTACAACAAGTCAAGTTTCTAATGTAATAAAGTATAAATAATGCAGTCAAGGCTGGCCTCCCAGAAAAATATCCATCTGCACAAGTTGCAAAAGAAATAACTAAAGGTGGTAAGAGCACGACTCTAAATTTGTTGACTGGCGACGAGAAAACAAAGTTCGTCCATGAATATAGATTTGGTTCCCCAAACAATCAACCCTTAATAAATTGTGGCTAAAAAGGAAACCATCCTAAAATTAGCAATCAAATTTAATCCACCAAAATCAATAATTCAGAAAATATTTCCCCATTCTAAGCTGAAACAGAATTTAGAATAATGCAAATAAGCCTAAGTTTAATCTGGCGCTCTCACCTTAGTAAGTCAGTGGTATAATGAGTAACCACGTAAAAGATACATCACAATATATAGAGTCGATACAAATACCAGAAATCCCCACCGTGAGAGGGAAAGAGGGAGGGAGAAAATGGAGTGGAAGAGGGGAGACCAGCAGCGCTTAGGAGGGATAGCGGTTACTCTAGGAGCTACAAGAAAATCCAAGAACCATCCAGGCGGCTGAACTGGAAACTACACTGGTCAAGTTGTTGTCTCACTTTGTTTATGTGCGGGGCTTCTATAACGAGCAGATCGTTGGGTGGTATCTCCATTTAGTCCGTGAGATTGAGTTGTAGGGAGAGGATGTCGCGGTGCGTAAGCTCCGGTGTTTATGTTCAGCAAGGCATATTGGAGTGTACTCCTATTTGAATGAGTTAGTTGTTCATATTTTTGTAACATCGTTACAAAACGTTCGACATAAACTAAACTGTGTTACAATTTTCTTTTGCAAGCGTTAATTAACAGATGCACTTATCGTTTCATATATTCTATAAATAACTTGAGCCATAAGATGGAAAATTTAACATTTTGTGGAAATTTTATAAATACTAGGAAAAGAATCAAGTTACTTAATTGAAACGTATTCATTCTCAATATTACAAGGTTTTCAAGTTTCCACTTTACCTTAATTCATCCCAAGGACGTAAATACCATAAACTTTATCACCTGAGTAAGAATAACTCGTAAACTGTTTTTTAAATTGAAATGTGGATGGAAAAAAGAGAGAAATATCACACATATATTCTAGGACATAACTAAAACTCCTTAAATACCCAAGTAAATACTTTATTTAAATTAAGTTAAATTTGATGGATACGTTTTTTAGCCATAATCTCAAGAGACTTGTAACGGCATCATGACTGTCTAACAGATGCCATTACTAATTAAATTTGAGCTATAATTAGACTTACCTACTCTTTCCCCTGTACCATTGGATTCCCATCTCACACTCACGTATCGACTACAGATCTTTGTAGTTGATTGTATTACTAACGTCGTGTCTGTTGTAGACCAGATTCCTCACAAAAGTTATTACGAACAAGTTCATTCCATTCCCATGGTGTTCAATCCTCTGAAAATCTTACAAACAAATTTTTATCTCCCATTGCTAGAATTTGTTAATATTTAGCATTTGCTTACAAACACTCCCCCCTCACCTTTCACCACCCACACATTATTTGATGGTTCTATGTATATATTTGTTAATCTATAGGAGTTACTTTCTTCAAACCAGCACCTTAACCTACTTTGTAGGCCGTAAGCTGACACTGGGGATAAACTATTAGCAAATTTTCCGACTGAAAATGTAATGTACTTTTTATATAGCTCACCCACTATATTATCTTCAATTTCTTACAACTGGCACTTTAAAAAAACTTTCTAAATGTCAGAGCTTAATAGAGTTTAAAGACTTGAGTTCATGCTTCTGGATGTATTCTGAAATCTGGAAACTTAATTTGACAGCCAGCCCTTAAGGGGGAAGTCATTAAGGCAAGTTAGTCGCTGTGTTGTTTCGAAATCTCTAACTCCCTTTTCATCCCTTCTTCCAGCCCTCTGACACCCACTGCTCACCCCCCAATTTAACCATTCTCTCTCCCCCTCGAAACAACCTCCATTCCTTGAAACTGGTTCAAGAAGTAGTTGCCGCGATTCCCAACGACAACCACTCCGATTCTCTCTACATCTAGAGAAACAAAGTTAGCAGACGATGTTGGCTGCCGTTGTTGGGAATTGTTGGGCTTGACGTGTTGCAGATACTGTTGGCGTCTTGCAAGAATGAACAGTTGGCATTACGAGATTATTATGGGCTTGGTATTTCTATAACACTTTTATTACCATTGTTAGAGATTGAGTTAATTGCACCAGCAGTAGCCTTTTGAGAGGATAAGAAAATCATTTTGAGTTATATAACACATCAATTACGCTAGAGGGACTGATATGATAAAGGTTAAGTTTGAAAGTAAATGTACCATTATTTTCTGGAGGAAAGATTGGTAAAAAATCTAGGATTAAAATCTTAGTACAATTGAAAGGTATTTAAAACTATATGTTCACATCATCCACGATTTAGATTAAAAACTTCCAGTAAATTTCTGTGTTTATAGATAAACTAATTTAGTTCAATTTTCAATATTTTAGAGTCTGCCGTATTCCGTGTAGATTAAGTCGTTCACTTTAATTGTTTCAATACACTACAAAGGGGGTGGTATGAACACATGAAAACTATGATAGTAAGGAGGTGTGATCATTGTTGTGAAAACCAAGAGCTCCATTTAATAGAACCCAGTCCAAATAAACATTCTTGATAAGGGTGTAATTTCTCCCATTTACATTTGTAAAAATGTGGATATTGAAATTTGATTTATGATTTGGGAAGCCCGTCGTTAAAACAAATGGCCGTATCAGTGCCAAACATAATAATTAACTTAAGCTAGGACAGTACAGCTCGCACTAAAAACCTACCTCTAAGACAATAAAAATAGTTTCAATTTCCTCTAAACCAATATTAATTTATGAACTCATTAGAAAGAGAAAATTTGGCCTTTTTACTGACCCCAGACCACTCGCCCATAAGAACAATTTTCAGAATCATTACGTGCCCTTACTTAAAAAACTGATTACTTGGGAAAACCACTTACAAACCAATCAAGATCCAGAACTGACATTATGCGCAGTCCATCATCTGTCAATTTATCAATACGAAAAATTAGTTCCTCAATTTCATTAGTGACAAATATTTTGGTCGTGCCAGAAAGATAATTCGGGACCATTAGTTTACTAAGCTGACGTACCATATGCTATATGACGAATAGTAATGTATTTGTGTTATTACCACATTTAATATACAATCATCTAAAGAATAATTTAGAGGAAATGCATCCGCATTTGAGATTAAAGTAGGTGGCCAAATCTCATAAGTGGATCACATGTGGGATGTTGTTGAGGGGAACCATTTCAGTCCAGATTTGAAACTGGACCTATCCAATACTCCTGTATTTTACGAGAGTAACGCCATATATTACGTGACCACTGATGCAAGTAGAGATATCAGAAGGGAAACTATAGCGTGGGTCCTCGTTGAATTCATTCTCTTTAGATTGAAAAGCTTCCATCGCTCTGTGCGCTTCTTTCTGCATTACTAATTCCACGACAACTCCTCCCTCTATTTTTTACTTATTTCTTTCCAAAAAGTATTTCAAACAAAAGTAGAGAACAAGCGTCTAGATAGAATTTAGAAACAAGACAGTATCAACATTGTAGAGCGAGAAAGGGAAGCGGATAGAGGAAGGTGTGAAACTGAGGAGAGGAAAACAACATGTAAACCAATGAACGTTAATCTAGAAAGGGTTCACACAAGGGGAAGTCCTTAGTGCCAACCTTATATTAGATCAAATAAAACCAATGTTTTTTTAAAATTTATATTGGAACAATAATTATATTTTTCATCAAAACGAACAATACATAATACATTAGTTATACAGTCAAAAAGCCGATATTAATAAATTGGTCATCATAAATTTGAGATAAAATTAAATCATTTGGATGATAATTTACAAAGTTCATCAAGGTACAAAAAATAAATAAATAATACAGTTAATCATCTCCGTATGAATTGACAAAACGTTTAGAGAGGTAAAATAACCACAGTTAAAGTTTTAGAATTTAATTTTTTTAAACATAACTTTCAATAAAATAAAATATTTTAATAAACTTGTTTGATTTAGCGATGTTTGATTGCTGTTAGTTAAGGAGACAGCAATACAGGAACAGGTAAAAAATGAGTAAAGGGACAAAAATTTCCAGATAAGGATTAGATAACTGTAAAAATACTAAGTTTGCTTTCTGAAACATTAATTGTATTAGCTCATTTAACTTGTGTTTTAAATCGTTTATATTTTTAACTCCTTTTAAACTTAAATATTTATGTATTGTATGTTTAGTTTTTTACCTTCACTCAAAATAAGTGGTCAATTATAGTATATCGTTTCATTCAATGTGTTTATTTGTAATTGACGTACACTTCTACACTATATTTTAATCATCTCAGTAAACCAATGGTTTTTATTATGTGTTGGCTTATGATTTGACTTATAAAAGAATTTAATTCAATAATATGTATTTTATATTTTTAATTTACTCCATTTGACCCTTATTGTAGTACATGTTACAATTAATTTATATACCAAGCAACTAAACTTTTTATAAAGTTCAAACATAATTCAAATATCACAATATCTTTAATTGTTAATTTAAACCCATACATTTCTATACAATTTAACTATCGATATAATATCTAAGTCTTAGCCATTACTATTAACTGTCTTTATTGAATGGTCATTATATTAGTGGAATAAGAGGATATTATTAGAATGTACTTGATAGACATAGGGTATAGTAATGTGGACTGAATAGAACTAGATACAGTTAGGGAGAGGGTGTAATGAGGTAAACTGGATGGAACTAGCTCAAGATAGAGATAGGTGGCGTACTTTTGTAAGTGCGGCAGTGAAATTTTGAGTCCCTAATACCATTGAATAAGTAAATAGTTTATCCATGTTGAATGGATCAAATTAGTTTATATTAGGCCCTAAAGTTCGTTTCTCATATATTTCTCAGCAAAAGTAGTGTCCTTTATATGTATTATTGTTTGGCTTGTTTACATCTTCACGACTAATAATTAATTATATCAATGCTGAATGTATCAATATAGTTTATGTGAGACATTGGGGTGCGTTTTTCTAATCCGTCCATTTTTAGCGCTTTTAACTTGCTTTGTCACTGTGGCAATGCCACACCTGCCCTGGATGTATATTCATGATAAATGTATCTCTACTTGCTCGATACCATGTATTGTCTATTATTGTTGATTGAACCCTTCGTTGCGTTAACGGATGAACTGTGCATACCACCAAAACAATTAAAACAGAATGACAAAAAGTAGTGTAGACTTTTGTTATCTTATAACTTTGATACTTATAGTTATAAGTGCTGGTGTATATGTCAGCTGCTAAAGATGTATGGGACTCTATAAATGATTGGAATGTAAATGTGTATATATTATTTAGATTTATTTTGGTGTGGAGAACTCCAAAACCGAATAATATAGAACGGGTGTGGCGTCTTATAATATGCATGCAGGTGAACTAGAGAATACGACACAGGCACAATTTATTAACTTTTATCTATATTTCGGTAACTTGGCAGTCTAGAGATAAGGTGTCAATACTTCTGTGCTTGGGGGTCCGGGCTTCAATCCTCAGTCCGGCACAAATCTATCTGATTGCCCAACCATTCCTTCACCTTTGACGAGTCGTGTATTAACCACAACTTGGTAATGTGTGGAATGGCAGGTCCTCACCGTGGTTTGGATCCCATGTTAAGCTGTAGGTCCTCCATTTCATCTCACCATCCCCCTACCATTATACATTAACGTAAGTGCGTACAACCCTAACGGGTATTAAGACGTGGAGCTAATAATAATAATAATAATTTATACATTTCTAACTTTACTCCTAAGAATGCTTATATACTCCCATGGGCATTTCCAAAACAAAGAAAAAGAGCAGACTGAAGTATGGAATAGGCATTCTTATTCAAAGAAACCTAAAGGTGTGCCTTTGTATCTGTTATTTTATTTTACTATTGTATATGTCATTGTAAAAGTCCGAATACTGGTATATTTTAGAACCTACCAAAACATCCTTACATTTACAATATTAATTGGTAAAATTCCTAAATATCTTAGAAAGTGTTTACATTTTGAGATTTAACCATCTCCACAGTCAGGTAGGAGAGAGGATCACCAGTTCTAACCTGGACCAGCCATCAAAAGTAAACCAATAATCTAGCTTAACCTAGCCTAGCCTAGCCTAGCCTAAACTAAACGAGCCTATAGGTCAGTTTGGATTAGTGGCTGTAATGAGCATACGGTTACAATTAATCGAAATGGATTATTTTAATTCACACATATTTTTTTAAAAGCATAGGCCTTTTTAGATAGATTTTGGTAACTATCTATATAATCTATTTGCTCATATCTTATGACCGATCTTAGGCAAATATTGCATTTTATATGGATTGCGTTCATTTGTGGCATCAGGGTATGAGCTGATTAATGTTTCGTTACAAAGATTATTTTTTAATTGTTTTTGTAAATATATTTGGTTTGGAATAGTCAAGGTTATTTTGATATTGTAAAATAATAAATTATATAAAGAGTGCAACCGGATGTAAGTCATCCTAATTTGATATAGTTTTGATTTTGTCTGTCCGTATAAGTCATTCTAACATATCTAAACATCCAAATAATCTAAAATTTGGAATGATGAAAGGCTTTAGTATAATGTTTTCTAGAAAATCCCAAAAAATGAAAATTGACTTATTAGATTCAAAATATTTGATCGAACTAGGCCATAAAAGTTGAAATTGACTCACACCTTTTCTAAAGTCCAAGCTACTAATATTTAAATTAATTTGCTTTAATTATTTAACGACTAATTATGTATGCCTATTATTTATGTTATTATTAGCACCAAAATTAAAGAGCTTAAATTAGTATATATATATATATTTTTATATAAAAGTTATAACTTAATTTATATATGTATAAGTTATAACTTAATTTTCAACAGAAATATTATATTTTAAAATATGTTCAGTATATATCTCCATTCAGATATTGTGTAATAGTCGGTCAACATTCCCGTTTTGTAACAATTTTTATACCAATAAATAATTAATATTTAAACATTATTTAAGCTTAATGTGGTTAATTTAATATATTTAAAATAACAAATCTACTTCATAGATTTCCCATGAGAAGAACGTGTACACCAGCTAGTAATAAATAAATGTAAATTATAAATTTTATGTTTTCTTACAGTTAATTTTGTTTGTTTGTAATATTGTTCCTTTAATTAGAATATTCTATACTCTTAATTGTCCTTGAAGTAAAAATAACATACATTTTTTATTTTAATTTAAAAGTTTATTTTGACAATTATTGTTGTGTTGATTATAAATTAACAGCTAATGAACAAAATATGAGATATAATAAATTAACCTATCATGGACTATACTAATATTTATTTTTTAATTAGAAAATACAATAGAAGATACATCATAAAATTTTTAAATTTAGTCAATATTAATAGGATACTCGCATCATTTGGTTCAAATCAAAATATATATAGGCCTATATGCTCCACTTAATCAGTTAAGGGAATATCTTAACCAGTGAATGAGAACATTACCAAACAACACAAAAATAAACACTATAATTATATATCACGCCTTACCCATCCGAGCTATACGTATATTCACACTAAGAGAATAAACATGAAGCAGATAGATTTTAGAGAAAAGGTACCAGAATTTGCACGAAGGGTTAAAATGTTCTAAAACTATGAGGGTAAAAATACCCTCATTGAATTCAAACCTAGACCTACCCTTCACCGGTGAACCAGACAAGACGAGATTGACACCTTAGATCACTTTCTCACCAAAGAGGCTAAGAGCACACACAAAAAAACAATGATCCAGAATTGAATCATTTTAAATTAATTGTTTATACATTTTAATTGCTACTTTGTCAGACACTTTAGATTACTCAGTAGTGTTCCTTCCTGGTAAACCAAGGGTCCTGGGATCACTGCCCAAAATGCCCAAATAATTTATAATTAGTGTAATATGGGTTTTCCCTTGCACAGTCATGAATTAAGGGGTGGGCTTTGGGCGTTGTGTGTGTTCTAAATTTAAGCTTGTTTATAATTACTGTGCTGATACAAGTCAGTTCAGAATGTGTATATTACATATCCCACATAATATTTAAAAAATAACTAAATGCGTAATTTATAGTTAAAATAAATCATATAGTTTATATTTTCAAAATAATGATCACTTAGATGGATGAGAATGATTGTAGGATTTGTCCATTATTTTAATCTTGATGAAAAGGCATGTACTAATTTTCTATTAATAGAGAATCTCTATAAGGTAATACTGTACCTTGGTCATTTCAGGCAATTCAATCATATTAATAGCTACCTCTTAACTCAACTATATTAGCAATTAACGTGACGCACAAGTCATCCTACCGAGCAGTTAATTAGTAAATTGGACCATTATTTCAAATGGCTTGCTATTATTCAGACGTCAAAGGAGTACTGTCTAATATTAGTAGAATGAAGTAGTTAATAAGATAATAGCAGTAAGCTAGGATATTTGGTGTGTAGTCTACTATTTTAAGCGATCATTATGTTTCGGTAGAATTCATTAATGTCACAGTCTGTATTATTGAGCGGGAGAAATTTACCTCTCAGGAATGTTTCAAAGACTACCTATTTTGTGCCTTGAAATTATACACAGATAGAGGTAAATAATTTTTCTAACACATGGAAAAAATTAAAAAAATTTAATACTAGGCCATATTTATTTTATTTTTGCATTGAAGTGTATAATTTGTTCGATCTCAATTTTATTTTATTTTTGTTATCTTGTACCATACCTGTATTATGAACTATCCACAATTCTGTACTAATAATAATTATTTGATATAATTAGAATTTTGAGAAAATGTACCTACATTTTTATGGCAGAAAGTTTGGAAACCATCATTGAATAAACACATCAGTACTTAGATGAACTGAAAAGTACTAAATTTTTAAGTATATTTTTGTAAAGAGCTAATATTTATAAAATCTACCAAAAGTAAAACAATTACCCTAAAATTAATTAGTTTAAAATCATGAGCATACATTCCTATCTATCTAATAGTCTTCAAGTATCAATTTTGATCAAAATAGTTGAGATTTATGAAAAAAAATTCTGCCACCAATATATTCTAATTGTGCTTTTTTTTTAAAATAAAATCAAATCATATACATTGATTTAATGTATAATTTAAAACAAAATTAAAACCCATTATGAACCAAATCACTTGAGCGATTTTTAAAATATTGGAATTTAGGAAAAACCATATTCGATAAACAGACTTTAGACGAGTATTTAACCGATAAACAATTTTACAGTCTAAGTTTTCATGCTAAATACTTTCCTCCGCAAAATTTAATCTAAAAAAAATAGTTTAAAGCACTCTAGGTAAAATTTTGAATTTTAAAAAATCACTCATTTTAAACCACCCTTAAATAAATGTTTGCAAAAAAAAATTGTGTTATTCAACAGGTCAAATACTCTCATGATATAAAATTTAAATTATAATCGTTATTAATCGTAAAAATTGAGTTTAAAAATATCCGTCATCAATAAATTATTTATACTTAATTTGAAAACTAGGTTCTAGTTGATTTATAATCACGAACAAAATATCTCAAACTGTTTCAGATTGGTTCCCATGGATATACAGACACACACACATAATTATTTGAGAAAGGGATAGTTGTAAAATATACTCTTTTTTTTTGTTCGGTATCATATACAACTTAAAGCTTCATCCTAATCTCGAAGTCAGGTGTTTTTACGATTTCAATGATTTATCACTGTATGAGAAAGTAAAAAAAAAACAAGGAAAAGAAGCCATCTTATTGCTCATATATTGTTTGTAGTTGTATATGCTATGTTATTTGTTCATGGGCAAATTTTAATGCGATTAATGTGACGAAAATATTGTATATACTTTTATGCGAGAAATTGTCTCGTATACACAAAGCTTATGATTAGTTGACGTTATAATCTTGTCAGATACATTCGCTCACCTTAGTGAGGATCAACCATAAATTTTGAAGAGACGTTAATGAAAAATAATAAAAATACATGGGTGCATACAAATAAAATTTCAATTCCTATATTAATTAATTTATCATTATTTAATTGATTTATAGAAAAGTAAGAGTATTAGTAGTTCTGTTAACAGTAGACCTCCAATCTTGTTAATAATAGATGTATCATGATAATATCGTTAATTCAGTATAGATTTATCTTTGGCTTTAAAGAGGAAGTATCTCCATTTATTTCTCCTTAGATGTGAATTCAGAATTTTTCCTAAGCGATTAAATTAAGCAGAAAAATAAATAACTATATTCTTATAAAATATCCGCTGTCAGTATGGCTTAAGACACTAGTCACAATAGGTATAAAGAAACCGATATGTTAGTCAGGTAATTAGAATAATTTTTGTTCAAAACACTTGGGATGAGCTACTAATCATACCACATTTTAAGCGACCGACATTTCTAAGCAGATAGTACGATTTTAAAAACATATAGGCTACATAGATCTTTCATCTTAAGTTCAATGAATGCTTCTTACAGATTTTGTTAAAATTAGTCAACGCATTTAGCAGTAGGCCTAATCGTGGAACAGATATTCTAGCACTGAACAGGTGAAATGTCAAACAGGCAAGCTAATACTGGACCTCGCTACGGTCAGTCAATTAACTTATACAATTCATATGTTCAAAAACTTGCTACCATCATCGGTGTGCACACTGACTAAGACGTCAGACTCTTCTAGTCTGGTTTTCTGGTAGTGGAGAGGTCAGGGTTCAGATCTATCTGGGCTTAGTGAGAAGATTTTCCTGATTCTACTTCCATTCAAATCTTTCTACTTTTTCTCTCAAAGTTGCCTTTCTTATTACTCCCACAGTATTATTACTATTCGGGTATCCTGGGTGTATAAAAAGGGGTGATATATAATATATAATAATTATAAGCAACTGCCTTGAAGACTGATTGAATTATGAAGTCATGAAAGTGGAAGGAAAGTATGCTTACAATAAGTATATCGCATGTAAAAGAAAATGAAATCAATTTAGTTGAAAAATTGTGTCATAGTGAATTTCCCCAGACCTACATTACGAGACTACTCTTTTATGAAACCATCAAAACAATAACTTAGTGCCATTTAAACTTAATTAAATAGGATACGAGGTAATATTTGTGAGATTTTTGGAAAAATTGCCAGATAAGTATCTTATCTGACAAATAGAAAAGCTACTAGAACTATTTTCACCTACTCATACATCAAGTCATGTGATCTATAGCTGTAAAATTCGGTAGATATTATCAATAACTCTAAGATAACATTAATAATATGTAATAATAATACCTGTAACAATATTGACCAAGATTAGTATATTCTTTCAGTGATGAGTTGTTTTATTAGTAAGACGATTTAAAAATGTTTGTCAATATTATACACATGTTTAAGAGCATTATGTGACTGAACTATGCAAATAAATTAATCCTTGCAGTGTAAGAGCAGTTTGTCACAAAGCTATACAAATTAATTCATACTTGCAAAATGTCTAAAGGGCGGTTCTCCCTTTAATGCAATACATAATATAGATATGTCATTGGTCTTCTCTGGCTGCAGTATCTACAATCCATACGTCATTGGTCCTCCCTGGCTGCAGTATTTACTATCCACACGTCATTGGTCCTCTATGTATGTAGTATCTACAATCCACACGTCATTGGTCCTCCCTGGCTCCAGTATCTACAATCCACACGTTATTGGTCTTCTCTGGCTGCAGTATCTACAATCCACACGTCATTGGTCTTCCCTGGCTGAGTATCTACAATCCACACGTCATTGGTGTTCCCTTACTGCAGTATCTACTATAAACACGTCATTGGTCTTCCCTGGCTGAGTATCTACAATCCACACGTCATTGGTCTTCTCTGGCTGCAGTATCTACAATCCACACGTCATTGGTCTTCCCTGGCTGCAGTATCTACAATCCACACGTCATTGGTGTTCCCTTACTGCAGTATCTACTATAAACACGTCATTGGTCTTCCCTGGCTGCAGTATCTACAATCCACACGTCATTGGTCTTCCCTGGCTGCAGTATCTACAATCAACACGTTATTGGTCTTCTCTGGCTGCAGTATCTACAATCCACACGTCATTGGTCTTCCCTGGCTGAGTATCTACAATCCACACGTCATTGGTCTTCCCTGGCTGTAGTATCTACAATCCACACGTCATTGGTCTCCCTGGCTGCAGTATCCACAAACCACAGGTCATTGGTCTTCCCTTGCTGCAGTATATACAATCCACACGTCATTGGTCTCACTGGCTCCAGTATCTACAATCCACACGTTATTGGTCCTCCCTTGCTGCAGTATCTACTATCCACACGTCATTCGTCTTCCCTGGCTGCAGTATCTACTATCCACCCGTTATTGGTCTTCCCTGGCTGCAGTATCTACTATCCACACGTTATTGGTCCTCCCTGGCTGCAGTATCTACTATACACACGGCATTGGTCTCCCC
Organism: Timema shepardi; assembly: GCA_902151425.1. Lineage (NCBI taxonomy): Eukaryota > Metazoa > Arthropoda > Insecta > Phasmatodea > Timematidae > Timema > Timema shepardi. Next base: position 8,793 of record CABFVX010002240.1, on the reverse strand, counting down.
TGGCTGCAGTATCTACTATCCACACGTTATTGGTCCTACCTGGCTGCAGTATCTACAATCCACACGTCATTGGTCTCACTGGTTCCAGTATCTACAATCCACACGTTATTGGTCCTCCCTGGCTGCAGTATCTACTATCTACACGTTGTTAGTCCTCCCTGGCTACAGTATCTACTAGTTACACGTTATTGGTCCTCCCTGGCTGCAGTATCTACTATCCACACGTCACTGGTCTTCCCTAGCTGCAATATCTACTATACACACGTTATTGGTCCTCCCTGGCTTCAGTATCTACTATCCACACGTCATTCGTCTTCCATGGAAGCAGTATCTACTATACACACGTTATTGGTCCTCCCTGGCTGCAGTATCTACTATCCACACGTTATTGGTCCTCCCTGGCTGCAGTATCTACTATAAACACGCCATTGGTCTTCCCTGGCTGCAGTATCTACTATCCACACGTCATTTGTCTTATCTGGCTGCAGTATCTACAATCCACACGTCATTGGTCCTCTATGTATGTAGTATCTACAATCCACACGTCATTGGTCCTCACTGGCTGCAGTATCTACTATTTACACGTTATTGGTCCTCCCTGGCTTCAGTATCTACTATCCACACGTTATTGGTCCTCCCTTGCTGCAGTATCTACTATCCACACGCCATTCGTCTTCCCTGGCTGCAGTATATACTATCCACACGTTATTGGTCCTCCCTGGCTGAAGTATCTACTATCCACACGTTATTGGTCCTCCCTGGCTGCAGTATCTACTAGCTACACGTTATTGGTCCTCCCTGGCTTCAGTATCTACAATCCACACGTTATTGGTCCTCCCTTGCTGCAGTATCTACTATCCACACGCCATTCGTCTTCCATGGCTGCAGTATCTACTATCCACACGTTATTGGTCCTCCCTGGCTGCAGTATCTACTAGCTACACGTTATTGGTCCTCCCTGGCTTCAGTATCTACTATCCACACGTTATTGGTCCTCCCTGGCTTCAGTATCTACTATCCACACGTTATTGGTCCTCCCTGGCTGCAGTATCTACTAACTTACACGTTATTGGTCCTCCCTGGCTTCAGTATCTACAATCCACACGTTATTGGTCCTCCCTTGCTGCAGTATCTACTATCCACACGTCATTCGTCTTCCATGGCTGCAGTATCTACTATCCACACGTTATTGGTCCTCCCTGGATGCAGTATCTACTAGCTACACGTTATTGGTCCTCCCTGGCTTCAGTATCTACAATCCACACGTCATTGGTCTCCCGGGCTGCAGTATCTAGACACGTGCTCCTCCATTCACACATATCTCATGTCGGCTAGTGGAATAGTGAGTAGGATGACGTACAGCGGATGTCCCGCTTGGTTCTTGTCGAGGGGAACCAGTGAGGCACGGCAGTGGTAGTCGTGGTCCCTTGTTACCAACATGGTCTACTACGGTTTGATCACCGTGGTGCTGATGACTCTGGTGCAGTTAGTGCTCAACTACCACTTCCAAGATCCGTACTTCAGTGAGTATTCTAGCCCAGGGGGACGAAATGTCACTTATCTTCTGACAAGTCACGTTAGTATTTTATTGTGTAATTAGAGATAATGGCAGAGCTAAGTTCTTATAGCCATGGTGGAGGAAACTGTATTTAAAAATCACCCCTCCTATAACAAAAGTAATATAACCCTAATAACTATATTACGTTTAATTTTTTAGATAAACCGACCCATTTATTAAATACAACCAATATTATTAATCTGGTTTATTTCCCCTTTCTTCACCATTTTCCACTCTTATTAACATTATTTATAAGGCTAGTTGTTCATTTATCTTAGGTTTAGTTGCAGTCATATATATTTATTTAATATTATTTAGATTTTATTCTGTACAAATTAAAAATAAGAATGAAAGGGAACGGATCAAAATAGCAATTTCTTCCTCAAAGAAAGTACAATGAAATAAATTTTATTCGCTGCATTGGATGAGATTTTCTCACAAAAATCCTCCCTTTGTCGCAGTCCAATCTTGTTTTTCGAGAATTTCACCTTCCTAACTACATTACCTTGGTTATAAATATAGATTTACCTGTTAAGCTTACACAAAAAATGTTGGCCCTGACTAATGAGGATGCCACAAAATGTACATGACATTTATATGTAATATTTAAACCCCAGCTTCTCACCAGAAAATGTCTTTGTTTAGCGATTAGGTGTTGCAGCCACAAATATTCTGGAATAATATTTATTAAACAATTACTTTTGAAAACTTGATTGTAAAGTTGATAAATACATTTTATTATTTAAGATCCAGGTAACCTTAATTAGTGATACAATATTTTTGGTAGAAAAATAGAGGACACATTTACAAATTGTTACAACAGTATAATGACTTCCAAGGTATAAGTAATAAAGGGTGAAAGAGAGGAATGGATTTAATAACATAAAAAAATCTGTTAATTGGCGTTAAATCTAACATAGGTTATTCATAAAGGTATTCAATTGTAATATTCCGAATACCTTCAAGCCTTCACGAATGTCAGTTATGAAATATTTTTAATTACATTTTATTTAAATTGTATCTTACCTAATTTTTTTTAAATATATACAGAAAAGATAATTTTTATAATTTTGCATCCAATTGTCAAAGGTTTGCCAGGAGAAGATCCCCCTTAGATCCTTAGGATTGAGGGGGAGGGGTTGTTAAAGACAATCATAACCCTTTTTGGTCATTTAATTACTCCACTATACACAATACGGTTTCACCAAAACTGACCCAAATGACTCTTAGACATAATATAAGACACAGAGATGTCTAAACGGGTCACTTATAGCCGTAGAATGGGCTGGGGAATTTGTGCCCTAAGTAGTCAACCCACTCTCCCAACGACCCTTTTTNAAGTAATACATAAGGAAGTACTATTAGAAGTTTCTTATAACTTTTTAGATGAAATATATATATATATATAATAAATCAATTCATGTGATCTGCAGCCATCGAATTTGATGGATATTACCAATATTTATATAATAATAAAATTGTATCGATGATGACCACAAAGTCATAATATATGTTTGTACTTTCCAAAAAGGACCTTCCTAATAAATGAAAGTACACTAGAATAGTTTTAACATTAGTCTACATCAGTGGCGGATTTATATTTTGGATACTTAGGGAATACACAGATATTACTGTAACCCCCTTCACCCCACCCTCTAAACCAGTAAACCAATGCAGACACTACAACCCTGTGTCACCCCCCTCCCCTCCCACATACTTCTTTCCTGTGTAAACTAAAGACATTATACAGAGAAGTCGTATGTGAATGAAAGTTATAAGGGACTTAAAGTAAAATATAACCCTGCACGTGGCCAATCCATATCCTCAAACTGGCTTTTATTTCATTAATAGTTTACTCAATAGTAGTCTAGCCCTTAGGACCCCTTCTTCTAGCCCAACAAAGCTTGCCTTTAAATGTGTTGAAATAAAATAGAATTCAATCACAAATATGATGTTTTAAAATTGTGTTTTATATTACGTTAAACATATCTTTTTATTAAATTATAGCAAAAATATTTAGAGAAATTAGCAATGCTCTAATATTATTATGAGGTCGAGTATGTGTTTATAAAATAAACTATTTGTAGATTAACAAAGCTATGGATAATTTTTACTTTTTAATTACATATTTTTTTCTACAAAATAAGCCGCCCTTCTGAAATTACCGCCATAGGCTATAACCCCCCTGAACCCTACTATAAATCCAGCACTGGTCTGAATTATACATAAAATTAGCAAAACTTAAAGCATTCACACAACACAGTATTAAGACGCACTTATCTTCAGGTAGTCTTTCTTCAAACTACCACTGTTAGTACTTATTACCTTCACAATCTACAAGCAGTTGAGGGGCTGATAGCAATCCCACCGCTAGTCTCCTTAAATCAAATTATCATTCATATTTTTCTGCGAGATGTTCTTGGAACTACTTTTCGACTAATATCCATTTGAAAGGTTTTGTTGTTTTCTATTCTCAAATATTTACCCACTTCCACAGTTCTCACTTTCACTAATACTTACAGTTTTCTTTGTCGGTGCTTACTCATTCGATTCATCTTTGTTTGCTGACTAATGAACAGTCAGAAAATATTTTTTTTAATTCACTTCAACATTACAATGTGTTTACAACAGAAAAAACACGTATTTTCTTGTTTATCTTAGACCATAATGGGGCAATATTATTATTTCTTTCAATTTTATTTATGGGGAAGGGGTGGTTATTGAACATCCAATATTCACCTGCCTATGGCCTTACGCGATGTGATAAAACATCTACCGCAAAGAGAAGAAATTGTACAAAACTCTAAGTAGATTGTTTTTCCTGCTATTACTGCCCACTATACAGTGGCCTGGACTAAATAAGAGAAAATTTAATCTTAACTATTATTTAACCAATGATTTGTTATTTATTCTTCTCTGGAACATAGTTGATCAAAAACCTAGAAGTTTACCTATACTGGAAATACCTACCGATACATATATTTTACATCTCAAAAAGAGCGTATGTCTAAAAAAAATTAGAAAGTATATTACCCTTGATTTTACCAGAGATCTAAGGTATATGATCAGTAAATAATATATTACACAATGAAAAGAGAAAAATATTATATCCATTTGAATTGAATTGTAATTCCAATCATCCCTTTTTTCTTTATCGTTACCTTACAGGTAGATAAATTGTTGTGATTATCAAAAAAATCGAACTCAAGGGTTTGATGAATTTTGACGTTTCATTGTCCACCGAATCCGAAAAAAAGTGGTTTTCACGATGCCGTCTGTCTGTCTGTCTAATTGTATCTCGGAATAGAGCATAAAATATTTTACCGATTGAGCTAAAACTTTGAATCTAGTGCTTTCAAAGGGTGGCCCCAAGGTATTTTTGGAATTAAATATCTCAACCTAAACCTAAGGGTAGTTTACTGAAGGGGGAAAAGAGAAAAAAATCTATTTTATCAAAATCGGCTCTGATGAATTTGATTGAATATAATTTCTAAGCATTGATGAATTTTACAAACAGAATGGCTACTTTTAATCTTTAGTAAAATTTTTTTTAAGAGTTCTGGTCTGATGCGTAAACTCTCATTTTTATTATAACTTCTTAGCTCTTTGAGATATGAAATTACTTATCATTTAAAATATGTAGTTCTTTATAGATTAAAAATCTCTTAGTTAAAACATATTTTTATAAAATCAATACTTTTCAAGCTAGACTCAAATAAATAAATAAATAAGTATAT